>CAJHZI010000403.1:90000-302500 GCA_905160935.1 Enchytraeus crypticus
CAATGAAGGACCCCGTGACTATGGCGAGGGTTCGTGCCGCCTTCCTCTCCTTCTTTCTCTCCTTACTCCTCGTCTGAGAAAAATATAATGTTATGAACACATTTAAATGTCTTACTGAATTTAATAAAGTAGCAATTTAATAACTAAACTTTTGCGATAAAACAAGTTAACAAATAAAAATTATTCAGGAGTTGCGTGGAATATCTAAAATATCTCTTCCATGATTCCTTGTCCTCAAAGAGAACTGATTTTCTTGACATAACATTTGCAATATTGCGGATCTTTTCATTTTTTACTCGTCGCTGTGGATTTGGCTCCATAGAGCTCAATATCGAAAAAGCACTTAATTTACACGTTAAGCATCATATAGATTACTCAACAAGATTTGTAGTGCAACATCTCATAAAGTTTATTTACAGATTTTTCTTAATATGAACGAAAGTAGGGCACTGGAGTGATACAATTATAATCAAAGCCATTTTAAACAGATATTATCTTAAAAAATAAGTTTATTTTTTGTTTGTTTCTTTTAGAAAGAATTTCCAACTCTAAAATCTTATTTTAATTAGTTAAAAACAAGACCGACATCAGAAAGGGCATTCGGCTGGTGACTGCCTAGGCTCCAAAATAGTTACAGAATTTTCTAGTGCCGACCCTAGTTGTGATTCAATAGAAGATGATGATGATATGATGATGGTGATGATGATGTTTACTGTAAATAGAAAACACTGGCTTTCTTTTTCATCAGCCTAATAAAGTTATGTCTAAATAACACCAGCGCTCCTGGCGAGTTGCAGGATAAATGTCGCAATATCTTACAGCATTTAACTGGCTTGAGTGGACTGACTGGAGCCAGTGGCGATGTCGATAAGATATGCGACCGCGGATCAGTATGTACGGGGTTAAAATCCTGGACTCGCCCGTCACTGACATCGCTTTCGAGTGAGGAAACTGACGTTAACATTGGCTTTGCTATTATTTTGTACAGTAAGGAACCTGAAGTACTTGACCAACCTTTTCTCGTTGTTTGGCATATCGACGAGCTAGTGCTCGACGTAGAGAAATAGGACTCTCTCCAGGTCCGCTATCCTTGCGTCTCTTTCTCCTTCTTCCCTTCGCTAGCGAGATCACGGATAGCCGCCTTCGATCAACCTTTCCAGATTCCCCCGAAGTATCGTCAGTTTTGTGATCTTCCTCGTCATTATTTCCTTTTCCATCTTCTTCGTTTCCTTCGCCACTCCCTGAACCAGACTCGTTCGGATTTTGCTTAGTTTCAGCAGGATTGGGACCAGTGGAACCCGGATCTATGTTAATGATGATGTTGGCAGTGAATTCTCTTGTAATCTTGGTCTTGCTACCACGCAATCCTACCTTTATGCCAAATTTCTTAGACCATCCTCTGTGTAATTTAATGCCTGAAAAGCTAAAGTCTTCGTTGCATTTTGGAGCACATGTAGAGTTAACTTTGGAGTTGTCAGTGTCTTCTTGCTTACAGGAGTTAGACTCTTCTTCCAGTTTTGTTACATCTTGATCACCAACGCTATCTGATTTCCCTTCTGAACTCTCTACCTCAGTCAGCTCTGGATAAAGCAATGTTGAAGTAGTGGAGTTGGCCTCCATTATAAAAGGATCACCATAATCAATTGTATCTAATATTACTTCTCTCGTTGTCAATACATCTGATACACATTCCTTCATAGGTTTAACGTCAAAAGTAGCATTGCACTGTCCAAATTTCTCAGGAATATCAGACTTTTCTTCAAAATCAGAATTAATGTTTGCTTTGGTGAACACAGAGCTATTTGTGAACGACGCTGTGATTTCATGATTTCTATTCATGTTAATATATACATCACTTACACTCATTTCGATTGCATTATCCATAGAATTTTCTGCTTGCACACTAGAACCATTCGTAGCGCTCTCATGACTGATAGCCGAGATGGAACAAATGGCTCCACTTAATTGAGTTGCTTCTAATTCAGCATTGTGATCGATTGACCCTACTGCCAAACAGTGGTTGCCATTTCTATTGTCCACATCTTTAGAACCAACTGATGTATGGGCTTCACTTGATATACTATTACTAAAAGCTATTTTGGAACAATTAGACAATTTGTTAGCTTCCAAATTAACTGGTGGGAAAGTGTCTCCAGCACTTAATAAGTTTACATTTAGCACAGCATCAACGTTGAGAGGTTCAGCTTGTAAAGAAGACCTCTGAGCTACCATATTGAGCTTTCCCTCACTTTTAGATATTCTATTCGAGGCTACAGGCACACCAGGCATTGCCACCCTCGTGTACTCAGAGAACAACTTCAGTGACCGCCGAGCCAGAGCCCTAATAGCCGGTTGCGTCTCCTGCTGCTCGATGCCTTTGTGCTGAAACCTCAGCAAACGATTGCCTCCCTGCTGAAGCCTCTGGTGGAAGTTCAGAAAAGACTTCGGTTGATGCGATGGCAGTATTGGCATCGATTCTTTTCGCTTTCGCTTGGCAGCGATTGACTTGTCGGCAGATGAACGTCTTCGCCGCGGTGTAACCAGGAGGAGTTGATCTTTGCCATCTCGTTTTCTGTGACTCATCTCTTTGTGATCTTGGAAGATATCCCGTTGAGCCTGTCCTATATCTCTGTAGCACTGACTTTCTTCTGAATTTACAAAACTGCTGTCGTCGTATTCGTCATCATCGTCATCGAATCCTCTTATATCATCGTAGTCATCTATTCTACTACTGTCTCTGGAGTAGCAGTCATCATCGTCGTCATCTTTCTGAGCGTCACATTCCTGGCCGTAGATTGGAAAGGAGAACATAGATTGCTTTGTGATTCTTGTCTCCAAGGAACCTGCCAGTAACGAGGCCTGCACAACAGTGGTCTCATTGGGGTTATGAGCAGCAGGCGCAGGGGGGCCTTGTGGGGCACAAATTGCCCCTCGTCGAAACTGCATGTGATAAATTCTATAGCGGGCAACTCTGTATATCTGTGGAATAAGATTTTTAATCAAATATTACTAATTAGAATGCTAACAGGTATTTTTAAAGAGTCTTTGAAAAACAATTAATTATGGCGGGATAATACAATGCAATACAATGATGATTTAGAGTTAGTTATGTAACATGAAGGCTATCTGAATAAAGTTTTAAGAGAAGCATGGACTTACATGTATTTCCATTCGATTAGAGCGAAAGAAATTATAAATGTGTTCATCGTATATCTCACGAGACTGAATAATTTCAGTCAGTTAGCAAAATATTTTCAAAAGTAAAAGATGGATCTAAAAAGACATAAAATGGATTTTTAGAAATCTAAAAATCGTAAAAGCTACTAATACTTTGAATCACCTCTAGAACCAAATTGTTTACTTATGTTACTTCAATTTCATAACGTGTTGCAATTCTAATTAAATGATTTTAATAATAATAATAATAATAAAGAGTTACCGTCCGTTTCCTCATAAAGGGATGATGTCAGGAACGTTCCCCCTTCACATGCCACCACAAATCGATTTTTAGTTATTTTGAAACGTTGGTGAGTAGCATAAGAAACCACAGCAAAATGATCAGAAAAAAACAAATAAATATAAACCTTTCCGTACAACACGATGATGAAAAGCAATGGAAGATAGAACGCGCCCACTGTTGAGTAGATCGTGTAAGCTTTGTCTTGACTGATCAGACACTGACCGTTAGTCTTCGAGAGTCCATCTCTCCCCTCTCCACCCGAGCGCCACCCCAGCAGAGGAGGCACTGAGATGATGAAGGAGAGAGTCCAGCTGAGGGTGACCACCATGAACACTCTTCCAATGGATCGGCGATGTATGTAGTCAACACGCGTTACGGCGAGATACCTGCCACAGGGTCAGTTACTGTTTTAAACTGCTGTCAGCAAAGTGAATAGTTACTAGAAAACTCGCCAAAATATCTAATTTAAGAATTGGGCTAGAGCATACAGTTTCCTCCATCAGTTAGTTACATGTATATGCAGAGCAGGAGATAAAGAGAATGATGAGTTAAAGCTAAGAGCTATGTCACTGTAGTGACATATTTACCATGGATCCAAAACATTTACACGTACGGTATCCAAAATACTGTACATATATTGTATATATAGACTGCGTCATAAAAAATGGCACTCCTAAAGAAATTTCTATATTTTGCTATCTGTTATCTTTTTGTCAGGTAAATATCCTGGATTATTCCTGGTTCAGTTATACGCATAGCCTCAACATTTTATTGAAATAGGTTGCGTAAAAGTCAAGTTATTCCTTTTTATACGCATCAGCTAATTTTTACTAAATTTCGCAACAGACACATTTTTTGTTTTAACGTTTGTTAGACCTAAACGAGACTGTTTCTTCAATATTTTATTATAAATACTATAACAAAGTAACTGTTCCATACAGTTAGCTCTAATATCTACCTTGAACTACATGCATGACTATAATCTTTTCAGATAAGTGCGAAGTGCCTTACGGATATTAGATTAGGGTAGCTAATTAAAAATAACCCGTAAAGCTTCTCCTAATTGGTTGACATACGTTGATTTGGGGCTCAGACTAGTGTAATTCTCATTTCTTATCAAATATTTTAAGAATTTACTAACAGTCTGAAAATCCTTAGATTATATTCAAACTCAAAGGGTGCAATCTCAAACTTTATTTTCGAATTTGAACCGTTTTGGACCTTCCATTTGCTCGCCAGCTTGGATTTGTCTCAATAGTGCTCGATGTTGTCATAGATGACAATAGCAATCTAATTGTTCTTATAAGTTATGTTATAGAAATAACTTTTTTTGCACATGAGGTATGTCATGTGTGTAACAATACGAACAAAAAATGAAATCTACATGTATAACTGCCCTCAGAAGTTGTTGTAGAAATAACTTGATTATATTGATATTTAGAACTAAACTTAGATTACAAGAGTGTTTACCTATCCACTGCTATGGCAACGAGATGGAATATGGAAGAAGTGCAGCAGAGAATGTCGAAGGAAGTCCACATATCACACACTATAGAGCCCATCACCCATCTCGTGGTCACCTCGTAAACTGCAGCCAATGGCATCACCAGGAGCGCTACCAGCAGGTCGGCAATAGCCAATGAGGCGATCAGATAATTGGCTACGAAGTTTCTCAGCGATCTTTCAGTTAGCACGGCAGTTATCACCAGGGCATTACCAAATATGGTAGCCAAGATTATTCCTCCCAAGCACAGTGACGTCAGAAGCATACGAACCAATCCGAGTGAGTTATTTGAATCTGAATTTGAAACTATCCAATCGGTTTGATTGTTACACACTACAAAGGCTTTCGATTGGTTGAGAGATGATAGAGGTATACTGTACGAAATATCACATTTTATAGGCTCCATATCAACGAAGTCAGATTGACTTCTCTAAAAAACATTTATGAAAATTAGACTGTGTATTGTGCTATAATAATAATAACACACATTATAGTGAAATGATCAACTATGTTGATATCTATCACTTTTAATACCACATGTTATATCCATTAGGCAATTTAGTCCAGTTTCCGTGTTGCCAGTCTAGTGAATGTCCGAGATTTTACTCTCAGATCAGCGCGTCTGGGATTCGAACCCACGAGAGTTCAATTCACCTCGGGGTCTGCCATTTAAAACTTCATGACGTTATCTACATCCTTAACCATTGCGCTATTGAGACATTCAATTAGCTATTAGTAATTCGTAAGCTTTTTCTGAGTGTCCTAATCTATGTTTCATCTCGCTTATGTATGTTTCGTTCTAGAATATAATGCAATGAGTTATTCAACTTCAATGCAATGAGTTAACTTTAATCAATCAATCAAATCAAGTCAATCAATCTAAATTCACATTTAATACAATGCTGCTATTTATTGCAAAAATGTTACAGAGGATATAGGCGAATATCAACTCGGTAGCATTATTATATATAGTAGTATTATTCCAAAGTTATAGGCTACATTAAGACGCAGATATGGCCAATCCCTTTTTAATAGATTCGCTAATCGATGTAGTGCTCTTCATAGAGCGTGAACGGAGCCCGTGAGCTAGAATATGAACCTTGGACCTGCCATTTGGCAGACAATAGAATGTAAGAGAGAGAGAGAGAGAGAGAGAAAGATAAATAATGCATATAGTGAAAATTATTATAAGGGAAGCAATAAGAAAGTCACTGCTGTTTGACAGTTGTTGTCTCTCAAGTTTTGTATTTCACCTAACAAATCTATAGACACTCTAAAAAGTTCTATGGTTTATATTTTATCTGCCGAGAAAATTACTAGCTTGACTTCTAGTAAAAGTAAAGCAAAAAGTAAAACTAATGTTAACGTCAGTTCTCACTCGACTTTTCACTTTAAATCTATTATTTCATCATCAAACATAAAACATAGAATTTAAGTTAAACAGTCATTTTCTAAAAATATTTAGGATGATAAAAAATAATTTAACATTGCAACCATTAAAACTCTTTCGTTATAATATTATATGAAACGTAACCTTGCACTAAATCGACCTGACTCCCCTCTAGTAGTAAGGCGTTGTAGTTAATATCGGTCCCTCACATTTCTGCAAACTTACGATCGAGAGATTCAGTTATCTGATCCTATATGGCCGGAGGTGACTCAGCTCAGGATTTACTGCGTTTGAATGCATCATATAACGGTATTGTGAAGGCTAAGGCGTAATGATGAAGCAATTTGTGCGGATCTTCGTGCAGTTCCTTGGTCAGAAATTCTAAACAAGAAGATGTGAAAATTTAGAGAGAGAGAGAGAGAGAGGGAGGGAGAGGGAGAGAGAGAGAGAGAGAGAGAGAGAGAGAGAGAGAGATAGAGAGACTAAAGCGTAGAAAAGCTTAAAAATTATACGTACCGTAGTACACATTGTGTAGTATAATTATGTAAAATAAGGGCTTCTAGGCTTACTTTATCTATATTTAATTTAAGAAGGTAGTCTACAATAGTTCTCTCTCTCTTCATTTGTCTCTCTCTCTCTCTCTCTCTTTCTCTCTCTCTCTCTCTCTCTCTCTCTATCTATCTATCTCTAGACCTATATATTGGTTTCACAGGTTACTTTCTAAATAGTCATTTCTTCTAAAAATGTTCACTCACATGTAATTTCTCTTTAACTAAACAACACTCGATTGACCAAAACGGAATAACTTCACAAGGCTTTATTTACGTTGATGGTAAAAGTTGGGTGTTTTTGCAGGGGTCAGGAAATATTAGAACATGCATAGATATTATATGAAGATTTAAAATTCTACACGTACAAGCATTGCTATATTAATATGGGCTATGCGTTATGACCGGGATACTTAAAAATAGACCAACCGTAACTTAAACGTGTCGTACCAGACGACTGATCAAGAAATAAGAAAAACATTGAAAAATCACCTCAGATGCCATATTATTTCGCAGCTATAGGCTACCTTTGTGAAGAGATTAACTCGTTAATTGATAGAGTGACTTACAATGCGCGCGAAAGCAAGATGAGAGTATAATAGGAAAAAGTAGGGCCTACTACATGTATGTTCCACTTCGCAGAATATTAGAAAGAGAGAGAGAGAGAGAGAGAGAGAGAGAGAGTGAGAGAGAGAGAATATAGGCAACGTGCATAAGGCTTGAAAATATTATATTACTAAGAAAAATACATTTTATTACAAATTTGTTTTATACTGCATCCATACAATCAATAACAAGTCATTGAAACGTCGCACAAAGCACAATAACAATCTTCTTCTTCAGTGCACTGCCAAGTGGCAGGTTCAAGGCACATATTCATACTCAATGTCTGCTTTCTCGCTCTATAAGAGCACTCCTTAGATCAACAAGTTAATCCCTTCACAAAGTCTATGCCTTATCCATACCTTATGTAGCCTATAGCTTGGGAAAAGTATGGCTTCTGAGGTGGTTTCCCGTTGCCTTCCTCAGTTAGGTGGATTAATTATCATTTAATCCTGGGGGAAAATATTTCATGGCGAGGTGGGTCCCCTCTTGCCATCCTCAGCTCCTGCCTTTAGTCGCCTCTTACGTACACGCGGCAGATTGTTTGCGGTTGCCCTATTCTGCAGTGGTCCAACCATACCCGAGCACAATACGGGGGAATCATGCTTTATAATACAATAAAGATCTCCTTCTCAGTTCTTGCTTCTTTTCCTAATTACACGATTCCATCACTGAGGCCTATTTCATATGTAGTAGTGTTTTGAAGAGGCAGGCAATAGACAGTGGACACATTGTTTTGTCACGGACTAGATTACTCTGGAGTCGTTGTCACTAATTGAGAGTTCCGCTAACGTTTCTTTAGCGATTCTGGATGAAATCTAAGTGCCCCATTAGCAACAGCAATGACTCCAAGCATTATGTTGCAATTCGCTTTGCATACTAGATGCCGTTCGCTGGAAAAATTATTTACAAAAATATGAATATGTTTATCACTCGGCTAGCTAAGCTGATTTTATTTCATTTTGATAAATATCTAAATTCTTTTTAGGTAGCTTAATTAGCTACAAAGTTGTAAAATATTGCACAGAAATTTCAGGAGAGGGGGCATGGCCTCATTGCCCCCTGGATCCGCCACTGCCCTTAATTAAGTTTGAATGCTTGATTCATATTGTCGTAGGAGTAGCGAATAGTCCTATATGAACTTACGTATTTTCAAAATAGGCCTACTCTGCTATTTTCCAAATAGAATATAGGTCTAGTGTTTTATTTTATTGCTATTGTTTCGTTGGGAGAAAATAGTATTAGCCTAATAATAGTATATTTTCTCCCATCGCACTGTTTTGTACCGTTTTGATCACTTCTAAGTTTTTTGTTATACATGTAGGCCTAACGTAATGTTATATTATGTTATATTTCTCAGGCGAGAGTAGGCCTATATATGATACGCAACATGTAATGTACATAATGCCTCAATAAAACAGAGGTTAGTCAATTCAGGTAGGCCTAATGTCGTGAATCATGAAGTTTTCAATGACAGATAAATGAAATTTAATTCTCGTGGTTTCGATTTGCGGCTGTACTGATCTGAAAGTAAAATTTCGGACATTCGCAGGACTAGTTACATGGAATATGGACTAATTAACCTTGCGGCTAAAACTTGTGGTATTAAACAGTGCTAGATTACAACATAGTCGATCATTTCACTATAACGCTTACTAATAACTCTTGGAGGCATTCGTTTGAATCACATCGGCCTTTGCTTTCCTATGAGCAGTTCCATAGGCTGGTGAGGGGAGCATGTTGAAATACTGAATGATATATATAAGATTGCTATTGCTATCTATATTCCCCTCACCACCAGTTAGATCTCTCGATATGAAAGGCACTGGAGGATGAAGTCGTAGAGACTCTTTGATACACATCGTCAAGTACTCCAGCTGCTCACTGCCCCCTGAAGCAATAAGAAAACCTATCTTTTCCATCTTTCTTTTCCTTCCAGTGTCAATGAGTTGCGATTTACACCTAAACCCCCTTTTCTTTAGTTCATATTACTTTGAACTGATTGTCTGGATTTTGAAATTTGCACCGCTTTTGGACCTTCTTTTTGCTCGTCGGTTTGATTTTGACTCAATTAATGCTCAATGTTGTCATTGATGACTGTAGCACTCTATCTAATCGTTAATCTATTGCTATCTAGTCGTTCTTTCCAGCATGCTGCACCGCAGATCTGGAATTCTCTTCCATCTAATCTTCGAAAATCTTCATTTGAAGCACATCGGCCTTTGCTTTCCTATGATCAATTCCATAAGCAGTTGAAGACCTATCTTTTCCATCTCTCTTTTCCATCCAGTGTCCATGAGCAGCGACCTGCGCCTAAACCTCCTTTTCTTTAATTCCCTGTACTTTGGACTGATTATCTGAATTTTGATATTTGCACCGTTTTGGACCATCTTTTCGCTCGCCGGCTTGATTTTGTCTCAATAGTGCTCGATGTTGTCATCGATGACAGTAGCACTCTAATTGTTGTTATTATTATCTAATTGTTGTTAATATTACTACGATACTGTTTCCTTTTATATACAGCCGTGGTAACCGATGTAAACATCCGCTCTTGCTGTATGTAAATAAATAGTTGGTAACTACTTGTTTAACTATTTATAACTATTATGCATGAACTTATATTTAATATTTTTCTGAAGTTGGTATTGAAGTATTAACGGCTTGCTCCTTATTACTATCAGTAATTGTCATGTTTTAAAATACGGTCTAAAAATTTGCTGATTTTGTATATGATCCCATTTAGTTTCTGGTGTCTTTTAATGTCAATATATTAGACTATAACATTACACAATATAATAACAATTGGAATGTTACTGTCATCCACGACAACACCGAGCACTATTGGGACAATGAGACATATCCAAGCGAGTGAGCAAAAATAACGTCAAAAATGGTGCAAAATCAAAAATCAGAAAACCAGTCCAACGATAAAGAGGGCTCATACGACATCTTCATCATCATCATCTTCCCTTGAATCCCTGTTTAACTAGGGTCGGGATACGAATAGACTGTCTCAAATCCTCTCTGTCCTACATCATAGCATCAGTCTATCCCCTATTTGAGACTTTTCCATTAGTTTAATTTTAGTAGCAGTTTCTGGAGCCTAGGCGCTCACCAACCGAATGCCCTTTTTGACGTTGGTATGGATCTTAGTGCTTTAGTCGCCTTCTACGACACGTGCAGTCACCAGTTGGTCAATACTTCAAACAACCCGAACACAACACGGGAAACGTGTGAAAGAGGGCTCATACGAAAAGAGTGATTAATTTAGAAGACATGTAAGACATCGTTACCATAGTTATATACAAATTGCCTTTTAATAATTTTCTTATTGTTACATTAATTTAGTAAATTTAATTAATTTAAACCTCATTATGGTACTTTTGCAGAAATAACCTTATGTCAGGGAAACAGTATCAACAATTGTTAATATGAAGCCATTCCACCAACAGTCACAACCGCTAAGATCATTGGGTATTGTTCAATTTGACACTATTTGTGATACTACGTTAAAATTGATACATGTGCATGTCAAATTTATATTTATATATATCTTTGTGTTTCTATATATGTAATATATATATATATATATATATATATAATATATATATATATATATATATATATATATATATTTATATATCTATATATATCTATATATATATATATATATATATATATATATCTATATGTATAAAGTTGTGAATATATATTACACGTATTCAGTAATTAATGTGTACCTACATTTTCACACATTCACATAGTTATATCTAGTTCTCTTGGCAGTATTCCAGTCATTTTATTTTACTGCCGCTGATCTTTATATAGTTACCCTGCAGAATATGAACTTAAGCAATAATATCGACACTGAGTACGAATGTGTGCTATGGATGTGTGGATGTGTGGCAGAATACTATAGACATTGAGGAGAATATATAAGGCCTGTTTTAAATGTATCATTAACAACACTCCTATAATTATTAGTTTAGATAATCGTAAAATTTGAAATCTGTAAATCACTCATTATACTTAATATTGTACCTAATATTACTTCATTGTTATTAAGTAAAATTTACTAAAGAAATTCTCAATGATACAATTTGTTAGTTGATTTGCCTAGATTTTTACAATCTTATATATCTAGCACCGCTCTCATGATTTTTTAGATTACGAGAGCACGATAATATTTAAGCATTACAATATTTAGCATTTTGCCATTGATAATATTGTTAACATAATTTTTGAGAATATTCATAATTGATAATATTCTGTAAATATTAAGACATTTAAGAGTTGCTTTATAATTAGCAGCAAGGGGAGTCCTACATTGTTCAAATACGTTAAAAATTTCTCTGATTCACTTAAATATTTCCTGATTCTCTGAAATATTTCCTGATTTAAATATTTTCTGATTCAGTGAACTATTCTCTGATTCACTGAAAAATTCTTCAATTCACTGAAGAATGATATCAATTTTATCGCTAGAAACCCTAGTTGCATACATTATCAGCTGACATTTGCTGCTGAAAAGATGCTCAAAGCCTAGTAATAGTATTAATTTTACTACACTCAAGATTGTAAGAAATAATTGTTGCTATCTTGAGTGCATGGTGATTGATTGATTTGTTGACTTATTGATAATTTTATTGATTGATCTCCACATTGAAATCATATTCTAATAATAAAAATCATATTTTAATAAATAATATTTTAAAACTAGAACTGTTACAGTTAAATTTTGTTATTTCAGCTACAATGGTTGGACCACTGGTTGGCTCGGACTGCTGGTAAGTTACTGTTCTGTTTTAACGATACTTCTGCCATCCACCTCGGATGAGGAAACTGACAATTAAATTGTAATTATTATTTTCAATTATAAACAAGTTGTAATCTTTCATTTTCAAATTGAGATAATATAAAAAATGAGAGATAATTTAGAAATGAGATAGAAGAGATCAAAGTTTGAGGAAAGTTTTATGACATTAATATGCAAACCGTATACTGATGGATAGAAAGATATTTTTTAATAATAATATGAGGTGCAGAAATCTACAGGAGAATGGTAATCTATTACATATCTACTGTAATTGATTAATTTATTGATGTAAATCAATGAATTTAAAAGGCACATGTATCTTTAACTACAAGGATTAAATTATAGTGTAAAATAATATAGTCTGTGCTATGATTGTATTTGATATATCTGTGATGAACTGTCAATAGTATCTCTATTATTTTCATCACTTTTCGCATATATTGATTTTGAAGAAATGGATTTGGGATGAATCTGTTTGATTTAATTCTGTTTGACTGAAAATGACTGGATTAATTGACTGTAGTATCAAGTGTGTAGTCGATGAAGATGATGGAAGCTGTGAGATGTTTAACTGTGCGGCTAAACTTCTACAAGCACTCGACATCAGCCAGGTTAATAATAATAATAATAATTATAATAACATGTATCTTATATGTTTTAAGCCGATTGATGACCATGAGTAGCCGGGCGGCGATTCAGCACGTATTGCTTGAATCGTTTTTATCAAACCCCAGGTTCTTTACACCGGGGTAAAAAGAAATTATAATAATAATAATAATATACTCCGACAATTTCTATAGCAGTGTCCTGGCTGGTGACCGATCTTCGAGACTGCTTTACAAGTTCATAGCAGGTTATTATTTGTCCTTTCCATGGTTAATCATATCTTTGATATTGATTACGCCAATCGCAAAAACACAAGTATTGGTCTGATAACGTCTTAAATTAAGTGAGTGATGTGAGATCCAGACTTGCATTGAATTCTAATCGTTTTTTTCTGTTTTTTGTTTTTTATTTGTTTTATTGCTTGGTGAAGACATAGAGCTGTTCTGAGTGTAAAATCTCAGACATTCGTATCGCCCGAAAACAGAAAGTCACTATAAATTATATACTTTCCAGTTTGAAGAAGTGGTATTTGAATTGATTTGTATCATTATGGATATATGTTTCACTATGATTTATTTGTTCTTAACCATTGTTGACTATCATAAACTATTTAATATTCCCTTTCTAACGCAGTGCCAAATAGCAGATCCAAGATACCTTTTTACAGTCTGCTATACAAAATGGCCTATCCACTTAAAATGTGTCCTATCCAGCTCTTCTTCCTATTTCTTATAGCATTTAGCAACTGTCCGTATGTACCGACTCTCTCAAGGACTTCTTCATTTGTAACTCTTTGAACTACCAACATATATTTAAACATAAAACCTCCTATAGCATATATTAATTATTGACTGTAGATAATAATAATATAATTAATGAATTATTAAAGCTGATGGTAGACTGAACTGGATGTTAAACTAGAGAGAGGTAGACCACAATTGACTTGGGATGCGGTAATTAAGAAGGACATGAAAAATAGGGGATTGACTGATGATATGGTGTGGGACAGGGAGGACTGGAGAAAGTTTATTCGTATCCCGACCCTGGTTAAGCTGAGATTTAAGGGAAGATGATGATGATGATGATGATGATGATGATGATGATGATGATGATGGTAGACTGATAAGCTGAGTGGATTATTAACTAATAATTATTTATATAAAAACTATAATTATATTTCAAGGATCCGATGCTCCATGTAGTTAACTCGGTGATGCAGAGTCAGGCAGTGGGACAGTGTTACCATTCTGCTGATGTCATCGTTATCTCTTCACTTCTGCTAGATGTTATGATGGATGCTGTGGAGGAAGTGAGTTCTTGCTTTTTTATGGATTTCAGAATTGCTTGCATACTCACCTGTGCTAACTAGAAAAGTTAATCTTCTGAAAAGCAATAAATTCATTAAGATCAATTACTATAAATTAACCAGACTAATGATTGTCCGCAGTAATTATCTTGAATCAACAATTCATAATGAATCTCAAGTATTTCGATTGATTACCTTGTTTCATAGCTTCTTGTTGAACCTGATTTTTGTTTTATATGCGCATAGAATGTCGTATTTAAGGGGTCATAAGCAGAATCCCACTCAAGAGTAATGGTACATGTGTATAAAAAGGAATGTTAGGTGAATTAAAGATCCACTCGTATGTGGACCTGAAGAGGAAAATGGAAGATAAAGATGATTGGAGGCGTTATATACCATGGACCTGAACCAGTAGGCAGTGCACTGAGAGAGAGAGAATGTCGTTATTTGGTGAATTTTGTTATATTGCTGATTCTCATATAATTTGATTGATTCAGGGTCTCGCCGAATCTCATGTAATCCGACTGTTCAGCGATGTGTTAGAATCTTTCATCAGAAATCTCTGCGATCTCCGAGATCTCATTGTTAGTGTCGATGAGATTATCAGTGGATCAACACGTGGTAACTGCTGTTACCACTGTCAGGAAATTAATACGAGTATTCCACCTAGAGAGATCTATGAAGGATCTACCTGTGCAGGAGACGTGATTAGATCTAATGACAGATCTCTCAAGTGTTCTCATATGTCTGATTCAATCGGTCACGTGTTGGCTAAAGAGTTAGATATCTATCCGGAAAATTTCAAAAATCTCAATGCGACTTTCATGAGTCATGCGAAAAATGAATCTGCGAGATGCTGTGTTGAAGAAGTTATGGACGAAAAAGAGGCGCTTGCACTGGATTTTAAATCTGTTAAATTTAGCTTTAATACTGCCAATGAGCTCTATTCTAAAAATCTTCTAACATTTAAAGATTGCATTAGAAGCTTATCTTATCATGAAGTCGAGAAAAATAGAGACAATTTAAGCGCTAGAGAAGACAACGGTATTACTTCGAATCATTCAGAGAGTTCTGTGATCATGAGCATGAAGAAGCCTGAGGTTGAATCAGATTTGGAAGCTGATTTTGATGGTTGCTTCGAAGAACTGAATATAGAGGAAAATTTAAGGATTGCTGGTTTTCGCTGTGAAAATAAGAATTTTAACAAGGCGATGTATTCTACAAGTGTGACAGCTAGAAATGAAACCAACTATGGAAACCTCAAAGCTGTTAATGAGAAAATTGACTCATTTTCTCTTGAAGATAGTTGCTTTAATGCTGTCCTAGGTAGGAATGCAGATACTTGTATGCACGGTAGTAAAGCTGTGAGTAGCCCCGATAAATCTTCTGAACTTGAAATGATTGATATTGAAAGTCTAACCTACACCAAATTACATTCTTCTCCGATTTCTAAGCTTCAATTCTACAGTAGACACTTCGTTGATAACTGTCAGGCATCTAATTCTAATACAAACACAAGCGCTTCTAATACCAGAACTTCACCTGTCGGCTGTGACTCTAAGCCTGTGTGCCCTGACCATCTTAATGCAGTCATGGAACCTCTCCACAACAAAATAAGAAATAATACTCTTGCATCATCAGCCAATCTATTCTGGGTCAACCCAGGAAATGATGCAATGATTGTGACAGATTCTGCTGCAACGGAATCCATTGGATCAGAACGCGCAGTGGATGGAATTACGAGGAATGAGGATTTTGTAAAGAATCCACTCAATCCAGATGAAATTCGATATGATGATAACTCAGATACTGCCTGCATTGTCGAACGTTTAATCAGCTGGAATGATCTGGAATGTCTCGGAAGGGGTCTTTGCGTGGGTGTGAATGATTGGGAAGTGATGAAACTTGTGCTGGAAGTTTGTCAACTACAGAACAACAGCAACAGCAGCGAGAGGTTGAGGTAAGTGCAAAAATAATTTTAAGTTGTGTAATTACATTGTTATGCAATATTATGCATTCCAATCCTATACTTGTATGTGTATGCAAATTTTTGACAACAAAAATGAAATAAAATTTGTGAACTGTACAAGGTTTTATAACCATCTTTGGTGTTCTTATTATATAAATAAATAAAATATCTTAAGGCAACCTTCTTGTTTTGTATTATGGAATTAAAATGCTATCTAAGCTGATCTTGTGTACTCAAGATTAGGTATTTGTGAATGCAGGTGATATTAACTTAGGCTGATGTGAAACTCAGTGTAGATGCTTTGATTAAAAAGCCAAAAGTCAAGTTTGACGTCAGTTTTCTGTCTCTAAAGCTTTAAAGCACGGGGAGAGCACTGGACATTAACCTTGCACCTACTGATCAACAGTCGGATAATTTACTAACATGCCGCCGGTTCAGTTTAATAATATTCTTAACAATAATTGTTATTCTTTCTTAACAATAATTGTTATTCTTTCTTAACAATAATTGTTATTCTTTCTTAACAATAATTGTTATTCTTTCTTAACAATAATTGTTATTCTTTCTTAACAATAATTGTTATTCTTTCTTAACAATAATTGTTATTCTTTCTTAACAATAATTGTTATTTTTTCTTAATAATAATTTATTAATAGTCAATAATTTGTCTGTACAATGACGTCACCTTAAGACCAGGAAATGGACTCTAAACCCTCATAGCTTATTGATTAATTGACTAACCAGTTTATTGTTTTTTTCTGATTGATATATTATCTAATTGAATATAGCTGATTGATAGATTGACTGAGCGATAGATTGACTGATTGATAGATTAGACTGACCGACTGACTCTTTGACTGACTGATTCACTTACGTAATGTTTAATAGAGTATATCATGCTAAGGCATCTCTATGCTTTACAACAGTAAGGCTAAAACAAGCAATATACAATAAAAATGCACACAGTAAAAATCACTACAATATCAAATAACTATCATATGTATTATGTAACGTGGCTTAAATATTGCAATCTGAGAGATTAATCAGGTGAGGCAGTATGGACTCTCGTATGCACTCACTCGCTCACTGATTAATATATTGATTGAATGATCAACTGATTAACTGATAGATTAAGCATATGCTGTTGGGTACAGATTGATCACGTCCGCTGTGCATGTGTGCTGCATAGCTGGCAGCAGGTTTGAGAGATCCTGCGTTGTGTCAGGTCTTGTTCTTACTCTATCGTCTTATCAGTGTGCAGTTCTTCATCAGAAGTCTGGCCGACCTCTCTCTGCACTGGTAACGAAACATATCTAAGCAAACAGACATTAAAAATTCGCTTATATTATAATCCTTTGTTTGTTTTAATCTTCCCCGTGTTGTGTGAAGAATTGACCAACCGGTGACTGCACATGTCGTAGAAGGCAACTAAAGCACTAAGATCCATACCAACGTCAGAAAGGGCATTCGGTTGATGAGCGCCTAGGTTCCAGATATTACTACAAAAATGTAAACGAATGGAAAAGTCTAAAATAGGGGATTGACTGATGGAAGATATGATGTAGGACAGAGAGGGTTTGACACAGTCTATTTGTATCCCGATCCTAGTTAAACTGGGATTCAAGGGAAGATGACGATGATGAAGTTTGCTTTAATTTGTTGTGATAAATGTGTTTGCACAGTTGATTAATGGAGACGCGAGTCCAAACTATCGACACTTGGGATACCACGCCAGCAGCATTTCACAAGTTTTTCTGACCAGTTCGTCACAATTCAGTGTTGTTCTACGTAACGAAGAGGAAGCATGGCTAGATGATGTCATGGATGTAATGAAAGAGGTAAATAGAGTCTGTGGTAGAAGTTTTGTTTGGTTAAAGGTTAACAGTTAAAATCAACCAATGTTATGTTTGAGTCAATTAGAAGAATCAATCAATGAGTCAGTCAGTTAATCAAAATATTTATTTATTTATATCTTAAAAACTCTATTGTAAAAATTATTTATTCCTGTCTGAGTTGTCCGTGTTGTGTCATGGTTGCTGAAGAATAGACAAACCGTTGACTGCGCGTGTCGTAAAAGGCTGCAAAAGACTAAGATCCAAACCAATGTCAGAAAGGGCATTCGGCTGGTTGGCGTTTAAGTTCCAACATTTCTGCACAATTTTCTAAATCCCGACCTTACTTAAACTGAGATTCAAGGGAACATGATGATGATGACGATGATGATGACGATGATGATGATGATGATGATTTATTTCTCTCTGACAGTTTGTTGCTCATATTCTAGCTTTTGCAGAGTCGATAACTTAGCAGAAGTTTTACTTCAAAAGCTTTGCAAAGGTTGAATATATTTTAGTCTATTGAAGTTGTTCAAATTAAACATCTTTTGTTATATGCGGAATCTTTTCAATATTTCAAAACAAATCGTTATACATGTATATATAACAGTTATTATAGAACTGTTTTATCTATCACATCATCAAGTACCTAGACATCTTTATCTGCATTTCTTATTTTTTATTATATAGTTTCTATTTTATTACGTTATTAAAATTGCGTTGGTAATTATTTTATCAGGTATCAAATTGGGACAAATTCAGTAGTATGACAATAAATTCTATGCAGACAGACCTTTTTACTGTAATATTCTGTATAATAATAATAATAATAAAGTTTTAACGTCCGTTTCCTTATACAAGGATGATGTCAGGGACGTACCCCCATCACATGTCACTTCAAATCGATTCACCCCAAACGATTTGAAAAAACACGTGCAGAAGAGAAATAAAAGATCCTAAACAGTGCCGGTCCTGTGATCAGATAATATTCAGCTAAACGTTTAATAATTTCTATTTTGTTTGCAGATCTCTCATTTAAACCTTTGAACTACCGTATCGTGCATCTATTTGTGTATTCGACATTTTGTTATCTACTAAATATGTGTATCAGTCTACTTGGTGGCAACATTAGTGTTATTGTCATAGTAAATACTAAAATAAACAACAGGGATCTATTGAGAGGTAACCAGTTCAGTTGGCAGTCTGTTTCTCGTTTAAAAAAGCTAATGTTAACGTCTGTTTCCTCACTCGAAAGCGATGTCAGTGACGGGAGAGCCCTGGATTTGAAACCCGCACATACTGATCCGCTGTCGAACACCTTACCGACATCGCCCCTGGCTCCAGCCAGGTTATTTAAGGCATCATGAATTTCTCAAGCATAATATATTCATAAAGTTCGCGAACATTAAATTTCGTCAACTCCCAGATCTCAAATACATGTATTTGATTATGATTATGTATAGTTATGATTGTATTTGTTCTAGTATTCGCTAAATGATTTTTGTACATACTTTTGGTTTATTATTATTATTTTTCATTCAGTACACCATCGACGCCCTTTTCGTGAAGGGAACTGTTTCAGAGAATTTGTTGGCTGCCTGCCAAGCAGAAGGTATTCTGATTATATGGGGCGTGGCCTATAAAGCTCTGCTGGCTCTAGAGTACTCCTGTCAATCATCCATGCTGACGTACCTTACCGACTGCTCACAGGTATTGTTGTTGTTAACTCGGGTGTCAGTCGCTATGCTGATATCTACTGTACTATTTTTTTTAAGTATTTTGTTTGTTTCTAGCTGTGCAATAATGAAATTTAAAGTTGCAGATTTGAAGAGATAGGATTAATTAACTTTATCTAAAGTTTTACTACATTCAATTTAATTAAACGAATCAGAAAAGACAGTTAAACCCACTGGTGCCACGTATCGATGAGCTCATATTGGTTTGGATCCTTAAAAATCAAAAAAATCGTTTCCATCAAAAGGCAACGATTACTAATAACCGCGGAGAGGAAGGAGGAAATGGACCTTAAACAAGCATCTATGCTTCCTGATCCAGTGTACCGTTATGATATGTTATGTTAAACATAAGTTGGAATGCCGTCACGCTTTATTCTACAGAAATAATGATATATTTTGCCATTTATAAAGATGACTGTCTGGATCTCTTAACCATTGCCTAATAAAGCTGTAATACGACCAATTTACTGGAGGTTGGCCCCGGTAAATCTTTGCTTGAATGACATATTTAGTATCTTGAGTATTTTTTTATCTGCATGAAATAAAGCAGTGCAGCTGGACTCGTCGTAAATCTTGCATTGAATGATAAATTTTTACCATGCTTTTTTGTTGTTAATATTGCTGTAGAACTGTGTCGCGAGAAATGTCAGACTCAACTTATGGAGCAGCGATTGGTTGGATCGTTTAGCTGGTAAAGCGGACGAGGTGTATGTCGTAGTTACGACGCCTATAAATCCCGTCCAGGTAAGAAGTTATTCGTATACGAATATAAACGTTTAAAATGATGAAAGTTGATTTTTAATACTTTTCCTGCTTCAAAAGTGACTCTATTTCCTTACGGATGAATTTTAAGTTCATTATTTACTGAATTTTGGAATAATTAGCTAAATTTTAACTAAACCGAAATCAGTTTAACTATCGATTGATTGATTAAACTATCTATTTATCGAGTAAACTATCGAGTGATCGATTAAACTATCGATTGATTAATTTAACTTTCTATTGAGCGATTAAACTATCGAGTGATCGATTAAACTATCGATTGATCGATTGAACTATCAATTGATTGATTTAACTTTCTATTGATCGATTAAACTATCGAGTGATCGATTAAACTATCGATTGATCGATTGAACTATCGATTGATTAATTTAACTTTCTATTGATCGATAAAACTATCGAGTGATCGATTGAACTATCGATTGATCGATTAAACTATCGATTAATATGAAAATATCATCGCCATATGAACAACGATTGCCAATCGTTAGTCCAGTTCGTTTTGATTTGTTGGACTGATCGAGTTTCTGTTAGAGATAGCGTGCTTGATATAATTCTCTTTCCTGTTTTGTTCTTCTCACCAAAATGAACTTTAAACTAATAGAATCGCTTTACGAATACAAAATGTATTCAAATTGTTTGAAGTAGCTCAAGCGTGTCTCTGTGAAGAAAAGATTTATTTTAGCATAACAGTTCAAAATTTCAGTTGAAACATTTCAATCTGTGTTGAGAAAATATATAGGCGTCAAATGTAATAGAATTTGACTGGCATGTCAATTGGTCAGCTTAGTTTGTTACGTAGTCTTACTGATTTACATCCTGCTTATTTGTCATTTTACTCAACATTTTTTCTCTCACTGGTTGACTAACTGATTGTTTGATTTGATTAATGGATTGATTTAATTTATTGATTGTTTGACTGATTGACTAACTGATTGATTGATTGATTGATTGATTTGATTGATTGGTTAATTGATTGGTTAATTGATTTTTCTGCAGACAGCCATTATTTGCGATATTAGTCCACCGAGTTTATCTGTGCGTGAGGAAAGGTTCTATCACTGTCTTCATAGAATATCAGCTGCTCTCAACTCTCGTCAAGTGCTCAGAGGTCATGCCGGGGTCACTGAGTGCAGACTTGCTACCCTATTAGAGGAGGCTGCAGGTGAGCTGCCTGCATTTATTCGCTCTCTCTCTCTCTCTCTCTCTCTTTCTCTCTCTCTCTCTCTTCACTCTCTCTCTCTATCTCTTTCTCTCTTTTCTATCACTTTCTCTCTCTCTCTCTCTGTCACTCTCTTTCTCTCTCTCCGTCTCTCTCCCTGTTTCTATCTCTCGTTTGCGACACTCACAGTTCTACGGTTGGTATATCCTTTAGCAACCCGGACACAAAACGAGCAAAAATAGTAAATGGATACTTTTATATACATTCATCTTCATCATCTTCTTTCGTTTAACCCAGTTTAACTAAGGTCGGCGTACGAATAAATCTTCTCCACTCCTCTCTGTCCCACACCATATCATCAGTTAATCCCCTATTTTTCATCTCTCTTAATCACCTCATCCCACGACAGTTGTGGTTGACCTCTCTGTAGCTTGACATACTTTTATATACATATTGAATTTGAATTTTGTACTCTTATACTTAATTTATTTTTATTATGCATATAACGAGACTGAGCCGGTGGCATGTTGGCAAGTTGTTCGACAGTGTATCAGTGGGTGCAGGGTTCAAATCCCGTGGTCTTCTCGTCGCAGACATGCTGTCGAACAGGAAACTGCCTTTAAATTTGGTTTTAAATTAGCTTTAACATTTAGTTTTACGCTTTTTTGAAGTTTAAAATTTATATTTGTAACATTTTCTGTCCTTTAATGTATTTGACAGATGAATTGGAAAGTAGTGGACAACGTCAACTTTTATCAATTGTACGAGATGGGAGGAGCCTACCGGGATCACGTGATCAATATCAACCAATAGGTTGTCGAGGCTGGGCTCAAATTTTACGAAGATTTTCAGAGCTTATTAATAACAATACGGGCATGCCGAGGTGCCAACTTAGCTCAACCAACTCTTACGATAGTTGGAGAAATCTGTGTAAGAATTTGTGTCTTTGCGATTACTATAAGACTGAGTGCCATAAAATGAGACTTCATCGGGCTGTTGAAGAGTCAGATGAAGAAGAGTGTTTTGTTTCGAAAACTCCAGCTTCAGAAATGTATTCTGGTATCTCTAATGAAATGTCGTTACATAGCAACAGAGATAGTGGTTGTACTGGTGTCGTTTATACATCTGATCAATCTAGCTCAGATGTTATTGATAAAAACCAAGTTCAGTTAAATACGAACTGCCAACAAGAGTGTGAAGTGCTGCCGCTAGGCTCATGCTGTAGTGAGAAGTGGTTGTATTTTGAAGACTTAGACAGTAAGGTAGCTGTGTGGAGAACAGCAATGAAGTTAGCGGGATTGTTGCTGAATACTGATGCGGAGATCATTGCTAGTGAGGAACAGTTTTCATTGTAATAGATCTCCAGTGTTCTGTAGAGTGGCAGGTCCAAGGTACATTTTACTACACCGGCTGCTGTCACACTCGATAACAGTGACGTAGTCAGTCTTCAATATTGGGAGCGGCACTTTAATATTGGGGTCAGGCACTCCGTGGTGGAGAGTAAAATATAAATGCACACATTATACAATGTGTTCATTTAAATTTTGGGCTTAATAGAAAATTTGCTTGCTATGATGGGGGGGGGCAAATGACCCCCTTCCCCCAGGCCACGCCACTGCTCCATAAAGAATACTCCGCTGATAACAAGTTTAGCCCTTCACAGACAGCTGTGCCTTATTCAGGAAGCAGACAAATTTTAATGCAAGTGTGCTGTATTGCTCAGTGTACAAATTGTGTAGAGACTTCACTTATAATTATGGTTCATCTCTTCTCTACTTTTTTTTATTTTATCGATATTCAGTTTCTGATTGGCTATTAATCTGTTGTGCTTATTCGGTGATTGATTCTTGATGAATAGAGGACTGTTTGCAGTTCTTTCATTCTTGGATCCAGATGGAATGTTGTCAGTGTTGATTTAGTCACGCGTATAGCCATCGTCACTTCTATTCATAGTTAAATGGATTTATACATTCCTCCTCCAATGATATTCCTCCTCCAATGATATTCCTACTCCAATGATATTCCTCAATGATATTCCATCACCTGGTTTAGGATCCGTCTCAAGCGCTACCAGGAATGAATCTCTGCGGAGGAAGTTGGTGTCATTTGAATCATTTCCATGCGGGTCATGGTAGATGCAGAGAAAGTGAGTTTCGCTGGGGTATTTGTGATTCGCCACTTTGTGACTGCGGCCAACCTCAAAACATGAAACATATCGTTGAGGAGTGCCCTCTAACCTGCCTACGGGGTGGACTGTCTGCGCTTAGTTGTCCTACAAGTGAAGCAACTATCTGGATTAACGCATACGCTAAAAATAAATGATATTCCTCAGTGATAATCTTCATGTATTAGTGATTTCAAATAGATTAACTGAGAATTCAAAGGATGATATAATCCTTACTACACGTATGTGAACTATTTTATTTATTCAGTAAAATATAATAAATATTAAAAACTGTGAGTCTTGGCATTAATTTTTAAATTGTGAGTCAGGAATCATCCGGCATTAGTTTTGCCATTATTTTAAAGAAATTTGCCATAATTTAACAATCGTATATGTACTAGAGTACCGTTTGGTATTTCTAGATAAACACGTTTATTTTCAGTCTTTATGTTAATTTATTTGTGTTGTGTGTTTCGTACTGCTATGAATTTGGTGTATAAAGACTATATCGGCTAATATTAAAGAAAGTATAATTTCAGTTGATGTTTTGTGAGGTTCAGCTCTAGAAGAGATAATAGATATCCTAAACGAAATGTGAAAATTAATAACCTTAAAATTTTAAATAAAACTATTTCTATATCCTTCAAATCTGATTTTCTTTTCATTTTAGGACAAATTTAAATTAACATTAGCAACATTTGGTGAATGTGATTCTAGAAATATGCAGATGGATTGTTTAGTTGATACTACTCTGCTAATACACGCAGAGGTTAGGGGTTCTGTTTGTCTGGGAGTGTAATATATCAGAGAGAAAGAGAGAGATAGAGAGACAGAGAGAGAGAGAAATATGTTTATTAGATCAAAACACGGCATATACCATACAAGATACATACAAGCAACCGGAAATAGTCAAATTGAATAGAAAGCAAAATAATATAAAAGACCATTTAAAAAATAAAATTAACATCAATCAAACAAATTAAGCAGAGACAGAAACAATAGGCCATGAAAGAGAACGAGAAGCGTTCTATCTAGTTGAAAACCTATCCCTAGTTGAACCCTAGATACATATATTCAGGGTGGCTAACCTAGTTACTGCAGTCACGAGCTTGTAGTTACTGGGACCAAAATTTATTTATTGTTGAGCAACTCTTGTCATTGAAATGAAAGTTTTTGCTTCAAATCGATATGTGTAGTTTGGAAGTATATGGCCTAACGATTAGCGTGTTCGCTTTGGAAGCAAGCGATGTGTGGTTAAACCCTAGGTCTATCTAGGGAATGTGGACGTCCCAGCATCGTCCCCTCCCCAAGAGTTGATCTTTATCTAAGTTAACTACAAATACGCTATAGAACTATATAATATATAGTTAATATATATATATATATATATATATATATATATATATATATATATATATATATATATATAGATCTATAAACAATGTATATAAATATAGAGAGGACGAAGGAGGAGTCATCAGCAACATGATTGCGGTGAAAGGTGAACAAAAGGAAATTTTACTATTTTGATATTGTAGAAGTAAAATTGTGCGTAGTGTACATTTAATAGCAGCTAATAATCCACAATTAGATACATAGTTTGTTTCAAGAGATCGTCTGCATTGATAGGATGTGTTAGAGCAAACTTTAGCTGCAATAAGAGCTTCCGTATGTTGTAGACAATCGTGCAAAATGTTGTCGTAGACAACAGTAGCACTCTAATTGCGTTATTTCTAAGGCTGCTGCTCTCTGATAAGCAGCTGTTGTTTAAGATCTGTACTGCAGCTGCTGCTCTCTAATAAGCAGCTGTTGCTTGAGAGCTGCTGAAGCTGCTGCTCTCTGGAAAGCAGCTGTTGTTTGAGATCTACTGCAGCTGCTGTTCTCTGGTAGACAACTGTTGTTTGAGATCTACTGCAGCTTCTGTTCTCTGGAAACCAGCTGTTGTTTAAGATCTATACTGCAGCTGCTGTTCTCTGGTAGACAACTGTTGTTTGAGATCTACTGCAGCTGCCGTTCTCTGGAAAGCAGCTGTTGTTTGAGAACTACTGCAGCTGCTGTTCTCTGATAGACAACTGTTGTTTGAGATCTACTGCAGCTGCTGCTCGCTGCTTGTCTGCTAAGCAGCTGTCCCTCGAAAGTTGCTGCTATCTGCCAAAAAGCGGTTGCTTTTAAGAGCTACTGGGACTGCTGCTCTCTTGTAAGCAGCTTTTATCTATATATTTACAAACTCAATTATTTATTTTGTATATCACTTCATGTAATCAGCTTTAAGTATTGAGAATATAAAAATTGTTAGTATGTGTATGTTTAATAGCGCTCAAGCTGTTGCCCTCGCTAAACAGCTGTCACTGAAGCTGCAGCAGCTGCTATGTTTGCTAAGCTGTTGGAGACATTCTTGACAGTCCTCTACGGCCTGTTGCTCTCCAGAACGTGTTAGCCGCTAATACACTGCACTGTGGGCTTCCGTTAAGCGAAATATTCTATGATGGCTTCATTAGCAAGATGTGTAAGAATGTTAAGAAGGTGGAGATCTACGGTTTAAATGGACCCAAATTATATTTTTATTTTGCTTTCTGATTAAAACTTGCTGTGCCGAAACAAATAAATTTTATGCGTGATCTGAATGACTGAAGAAATTGACTGAAGATATAGGTGACCTACTAGATAAATTTTCAGTTGTGAATGCGGATGTAATTCTGCTGGTAAACTCCCAATTTAAATAAGCTAAGTAGGTGGAGCAAACACTGCACAACACAATATACAAGGACACTGTGGTGACATCTCTCGTGATTGCCCGAGATCATACTTGCTCAGAAAACATCTGAGAACGTCGATATAAATGCTGTTTTGTAGCAGCGCAACCTCAAACGATTGAAAGTTTATGCGTCAGACTTGCAGTAAAAACGTAACGGAATCCCTAGTATCCGTGCTTCCATCTGCATGCTCTGCCTGCAATTGTGCGTATTTGTGTTACTGTCATTTATTTAGTAACAAGGTTGGATACTGTAGCACCGGACCGGCTGTTCGCGATGATGTCGAGCTTTGAGTAGTAGGAGATCCTCAAGCACGGGATAACTAACGTTGAACAGTAGTATTCATTTTAACGTTGAGTAATTGCTTGTAATGTTAGGACATGTTTTACATGAGGCTAACATAGGTCTGTTGTAGAGCTACTAGCTGGTTTAAATGTACCGGCTCGTCTTGTATTATTGATGCTGCGCTCATTGCTGATGGGGTAGTATGCCAGCAGTGCAAGGCCGTGCCGCTTTCCACAGAATTCGAACCATCGCAGATTAAGCTTTGAATAGATTGAATATGCGAAAATTGCATATCCCTTCTTGGCGCTATAAAACACTCTAAGTGATTGGATTAGAAGCATATTAGTGCCTTGAAGGGATATCTTTGTACATTATAGTGAAATAACCATCCTCTATCTAATGATCTCTATCTCTTTTAATAGCATGTATTTAAACTGCTATGCAGTTCAATCTAGTCAATTGTCCAAGATACCGGACTCGTTTATAACTGAGACTTAACTGTTTCATAAGCTCTCCCGGGAACCGAAACCACGACTTCTGAAACAGTCATTTGTGACTTTATGGCGCTGCGCACTGAGCCATTTGTCAGCCATACGATCAAAACAGACGTTAGAATTCAGTTTCTCCTTCTTGATTTGCTTTGCCGTAACTAATATCTCCTTTAGTCGACTGTTACGAAATACGATCAGTATTATTATATTGGCCCACTATTTGAATACTCGAATCAAACGTAAAGGAATAAATGTGTGATATTATAAACATAATATAACTGATGATCAGTTCCTTGTAGCGTAGGTTTCGCCATCTTGATTTGTCAAGGATGCATAATTTCTTTGTTAAGAAAGGTTAATCTTGTAACTGCACAGACTCCTATTAGCTTTCTTAAAGCATTTACAGAACTAAAGAATTTTAATTTAGTAACTTCGCTTTGTGCACAAATTTAATAATAAGTTGTAATGCGCTTATCCTATTTCTTTCGTTGATGCACAGGTTGTTACCGGATTTGTTTGTCTGGAGTTAAGGAAACTAACCCTCCCCAGCATAAGATTATCCAGCTGCAGTGCTAGATATTATCTAGATATTAAATATCTTAGAGAATAATTCAAGTATTAGAATAGGTATGTATAGCCTATGGATAAGTTAGGTACGTAGAAAGATAGTCAAAAGGTTCTAAAGCTGATATTAATGTCAGTTAATTTCAAGCGAATCTTGAAATTTGATATATTTTCATTAGTACAATAATATCAAAACCGGTCAATTGGTTCTTTAAGGTTAGCAGTAATGAATAAAATTCAAGCATATTTGTTAAATAGTGCACAATTTTTTTCGATTTTCTTTCAATGATATATGCTGAGGTTGGATGAATAAAATAATAAAAAGGAAGGACAGACTGACGGACAGACACAAACAGAAAAATAGCGAGAGATTGAGAGGGGGTGGGGCAGAGAAAGAGAGAGAGGGGGAGAAAGAAGGTAAAACATTTTAATATGTTACAGAATATAGATTTTGTAACTATATTGGTAAATACATTTACTATCACAATTTTTACTTGATATTTCTTCATTACGACGTTTTTCACTAACATATTTTCACTGTGACCTTCACGAAAGGCCAAATCTAAATGTCACAGAAGAGTATAGGGCATATGAAATGCATGATATTATAGTAAAGAGCAATTGCTGTTGCTAAATATTCTTAAATTGTGTTCTGATACTTTGTCAGCAAGAAATGTATAGTTATGATATCTGAGTCTCATTCGATAGAGACTACAGGTTAAAACTTAGTTCAACGTCAGTGTTCTATCTAAAAGTATGTTGCTCATGAAACAGGCTCTAGATTTGAACCCTGCACCTATTGATCCAGAGTCCGAAACCTTACCGATTCTGCCCATCGCTCAATCAGAAAGGCTTTCTTCAAGATTAGCCTATTTTATCCAATAATTATCTGATGATAGTCTATTACAGGTACAGTGGTACACACATAATACTACAGATTGGTTAAAATGCTACTTAAGAAACAATTTTATGTATTTGCAACCGTTTGAGATTTCGATGGTTTCAGATTTTGAAATTTTATATAGATTTTGTAAACTATTTAAGTAGAAGTGAGATACGTTACTCACGTTACGTCGCCTACCAATCGACTGCATGAGCTTTCTTGATGGCGCTCACATTAGAAAATAGATTAGATTGTGCAGACAGAGTCTATTCATGACACAGACTTCCCATGTTGTGTGCGGGACACTGAAGCATAGTCTAACCGTAAAATGCACGTGTCGTAATAATAATAATAATAATAATAATAAAGGTTTAACGTCCGTTTCCTCATCCAGGGATGATGTCAGGGACGTCCCCAATAGCACACATCACTACAGATCAATTCACCCAGACCAATCTGCGAAAGAAATATGCTGAAGAGAAGTAAGGTCCTAAATGAAAGCCAGTCCGCTGATCAAAAAATGGTCAAGGTAGATTGATTATGTCTATGGTGGGAAAAGGTAAGTTTTAAGCTTGCTAGAGAATGTTGAAAGAGAAAAACAAGAGCGAAGATTAGCAGGTAAAGAGTTCCAGATTGTGGGTGCTGCGTAAGAAAATGAACGTCTGCCCAATGATGTGAGAATATTTGGAATTGAGAGAAGATTGGCATCGGTGGAGTGAAGTGCACGTGAGGGACGATAGGGAAGAAGAATTTCAGATAATTAAGAAGGCTTGCCAAATCGCATAGTTTTGAAAGCTAATAGAGCTATTTTATATTTTATGCGTTGATTAACAGGGAGAAAGTGAACACTGCGAAGTAGAGAAAGAGAGCGAAATTGAAGTCGAGAGGACTTACAAACAACACATGCAAGAGAATTTTGGACGTGCTGCAAACAAATGAGAGAAGAAGTAGGCAACCCGTGAAATAATGAATTACAGTAGTCGAGGTTTGAATGAACTATATCATTAGCAAGGATAGTGGCTGAATTTCCAGTAAGGAAATGGACGTATTTGCCTAATCTGACGAATCTGAAAGAAAGAAGCTCGACAAACAGAAGAGATATGGGATTTGAAGTCAAGGTTTTCATCAAATATGACTCCAAGGCTTTTGGCGGATCGAGAAGGTGAAAGAGCAAGATTCTGAAAATTAACAGAGTTATTGGTAATTTTACTTCTTTGCAAAGGAGTGCCAATTAAAAGGTATTCAGTTTTGGAGGGATTAACAGCAAGACGGTTAGCACAAAACCAGGACTAAACCTTGTCTAGAATGGATGAGAGATGAGCCAGTTTCTGATCGGAATCATGATTAGAAAAGGAAATATATAGTTGTGTGTCGTCTGCATAGAAATGAAAATTTATGGAGGACTGAGCAAGCAGGTAGCTAAGAGGAGTGATATATAAAGAGAAGAGCAATGGACCTAACACTGAACCTTGAGGAACACCGCGTAGGAGATTTGACCAATAACAACCGATTGTGTGCGACATGAGAGATATGATGTGAGAAGGGAAAAAGCAGAATCAGATATGCCAAAACAATATTTAAGCCTATTTATTAGGAAGCCATGGTCAATTGTATCAAAGGCAGCAGAGAGATCTAGAAGAACCAAGGCAGAAACCTGTTTACTACTCTGGCCAAGCTAAGATCATTATATATACGAAGAAGAGAGGTTTCTGTAGAATGGAGTTTTCTATAGGCGGATTGATGATGAGAGAGAGAGAAGGGAAAGAATCAAGATGAATGCATAAACGGGTATAAATTACCTTTTCAAGAAGTTTAGAGATGAAGTTAAGATTGAAAATAGGAAGGTAACTGGAAAGATCATCTTTTGGCAGAGCTGTTTTTAGCAAAGGAGATACAACTGCTTGTTTGAAGGAGGTCGGGAAGATACCTTCTGAGAGTGAGAGGATGATTAAGTAAGTAATAGGAGCAACTAAAACATCAATACAGGATTTCAGTAATCGTGTAGGAATAACACCTAGGCAGCAAGATGAGTCGGTAGAGCGAAGAATAAAATTGCGTATTTCTTCCGGTTTAGTTGGTTCAAAACTAGAAAGTAGTGGTGGTTCAGGCATATTTACAGAAATGGAGTTGTCGGTGTCAATGGAGTTGAAGGGTATAGAGCTACAGAGTTTGGCTATTTTGTCATCGAAAAAGTTGAGAAAAGAGATAGTAAGAGAAGATGGTGAGGTGGTAGAGGGGAGTGACTTGGGAATGGTGCGATCAAGCAGAGAGTCAAGTGCTCCCCATAATTTCTTGGGACAATGTTGATTCTGCGAGATTAGATTTTGATAGTACAAACTTTTAGCAGAACTAATCATTTCATTTAATAATTAATAATTAATAAAAGTAAGAGACGACTGAGCAAGAACAGAGGAAAGCAACGGGACATTCTTTAGAAGCCATATTATTCCCAAGCTATAGGCTAGATATACACATTAATCGATGGATTGCTCCTTATTTAGCGTGTAAGCAGCTTGTGATTCTTAATATGTACCTTGAACCTCCATTTTCAGAACGCGCTCAAAGCGACAATAAAGCACTTACATGTTTGTCAACGGCTGAATATTTCTTTTGATCAACAACCCTTGAAATTCGAACCTTAAAGTATTCTTAAAAAGTGTAAACATAAATTTAATTTTAGTAACAAAATTCGATTTATAATGTCCTTTTATGTTTTAGAAATTAAAACATTGATAATTCATAGGTATATCACAATATTTCAAGAAACTTAGCCCGAAAGACCGAAAGACAATATTCGACTAGGCGGGTGTAAAAAATTCAAAATTAAAGACAAATTGTGAAAGATTCAACAAAATCTTAACTACTCCACCCCGTTAATGATACTATATGATCGAAATTCGTTGAATAATTTCCATAAATCATTTTAGTGCAGAACAGTTAATTTATAATTGCACAAGTCCCTTAGCTTATTTACGAGTTATTGCAATAATTTCAAAACATTCGATAGTTTTATGAACTTCAAAGTATGTATGTATGTATGTATGTATGTATGTATGTATGTATGTATGGATGGATGGATGGATGCATGCATGCATGCATGCATGTATGTATGTATATATTTATATATGTATCCAGGTTGGCCTATGTCTGTTCGAATATAAACAGTCTTTGTTCGACGGTTTACATATATTAATTTAACTGATAATCTTGGAATAATTCTCTAATGGATTAAGCACACAGATTGGCGTTAAGACTTTCTGCGATGACTGAAGAACTTCGGTTGCTATGACGACCCCTGTGAGTAAAAGTGGCAACATTACTATATCCGGTTGTCTGCAGAAGAGCCACGAATATGAAGGTTTGTGTATGATGTAAACTGTAGCACATTTCGCTTTTTCACTATTCTCTAATGAACTTTTATCTTCAAAGGCATCATATAATAATAATGATAATAATAATAATAATAAAATCATAATATAATAATAATAATAATAATAACAATTAGAGTGCTACAGTCATCAATGACAACATCGAGCACTATTGAGAAAAAATCAGGCCGGCGAGCAAAGAGAAGGTCCAAAACCGGTGCAAATTCCAAAATCCAGAAAATCAATCCAAAGTATACCATATCTCTGACAGTAGTTATTTACAAATTAACCGTTTGATACATTGGATATAGGCTTATTTTGAGTTATTGGATGATATTATTGGAATTTGAACCAGCCTATAAAAGACCTAAAACAGTTTAGAGTATCAGTGAAATTTCGATTAATTTAAATTGAAATAAAATCTGAAGATAAATCGAAATTTAAATGAATTTCACAATTGAAATAGAAATTGAAATGATCGCGAAGGAATTTGTTTGAAATCGAAATTGATATAAATTTAAAAATGGACCTTGAAATTGAAACGATTTATCAATAATTTTATCGACATTGAAATTTAAAGGATTTTTAAAAATAGAAATGATTAATACATTTAAATAATTATCTATAATGATTTATAATATCAATAGAAATGATTAATACATTTAACAGTCAACAAGCCTTCCATAATGTTCAGTGATCGTATTTATTTTGAAGTGGAAAAGGATTTCCTTAATTTTATGAATCGGTCCACTTTTCCCACAAAGGTATTTATCTGTGTCTTTGTGTTATTTGTCATAAAGGTTTCGCTAAAGGTGGCTGATGCAATAATCTGACGAATGTTAACGAATACACTGACAGTCTTTTGAATATGAAAGTTCAAGCGTAGGTTGTCGTTAAATAAGATAAGTTTTAATATTACGACAACAACATCAGGCTAGAACATTGAGATGTATAGTTTTTCTATAGAGCTGTTTCTAGGTCTGTCTGTTTACCTGTATCAATGTCTATCTGTCTGTCGACCAGTATCTCTCTCTCTCTCTCTCTCTCTCTCTCTCTAATCTATCTATCTACCTATCTGTATACAGCATAGTTCCTTTTATTGGAACTATGAACATATTTCCTAGTTGCATAGTTGCATAGTTCCTTTGTTGCCCCCGATAAAATAGCTTAATATTCCTACATAGCCCTTAAAAACGAGTTAACCTTGAGTAACATCCAGATTTTATATGTTCTACGATTTTGCTAGACGATATGCCTTTGCCAAGAACTGCACTCACTTTTCTATCCGTACAGTACAATTACGAAAAAATTATCCATCCAACCCATGTTAAAATATGACAAAAAGTTAAGAATTTATGTAAATTGGGGTCAAAGTTGCTAGACCTTGGCCAACTCAGTTTTAGTCACTTCAAATATTACCACCTCCAGTCACTCACATGTACAAGGAGATACAAGAATTTACCCTTTAACGAATACGTATTTAAGAATTTAAGATATGTACCTGCTGCGTGTAGCGAGCGATGTTAGATTTTTCTCTCATTTTTCATTTATAGTAAACGAGCCTTAAGTTTTAGGATTACAGAATGCCTAAAATCGAGTACATCTTTTAAGAGAGTATGGTAATGTATCAACTTCTACTGTGAGGTATTGTATAAATCTAATTTAGTATTTTATTCATTGTAATACTAATGAAACAAATATTTTATGTGATATTGTATTCTTTGTATTTCAACAATGGAATAACATTTTCCCGTGCTGTGCTCGGGTGTGGATGGACCACTCCAGAATAGGGCAACCGCAATAAATCTGCTGCGTGTACGTAAAAGGCGACTAAAGCAGGAGCTGAGGATGGTAAGAGGGGACCAGTCACACCATGAAATATTTCCCCCAAGATTAAATGGTAGTCCATCTAACTGAGGAAGGCAACGAGAAAGCACCTCAGAAGCCATACTTTTCCCAAGCTATAGGCTACATAAGGTATGGATAAGGCATAGACTTTGTGAAGGGATTAACATGTTGATCTAAGGAGTGCTCTTATGGAGCTAGAAAGCAGACACTGAGTATGAATATGTACCTTAAACCTGCCACTTGGTAGTTCACTGAAGAGAGATTACATTTGCATCTGAGGTATTGATAATACTTTTGCATGGTTTCCTATTTTAATGTGAACTTACAGATGTAACCATGGGCAACCACGGTTCACCAATGATGTCACACTCTCCCACTAACAGTGACGGGATTGGTCGATATGGGTCACGTGACGGACATAGACGTGAAAGAAGCTTTCGGTAAGATTCTCAATAAGAATTTCAGTAAGATTTTCAAAGATTGAAATGACCTACCTCTTCAGTCTCTCTTTTCTTCCAGTGCCCATGAGTTGCGATCAGTTTGTAAACCTCCTTTTCTTTAATTCCTTTTATCTTTGGACTGGTTTTCTGGAGTTTATAATTTGCATCGGATTTGGACTTTATTTTTGCTCATCGGCTTAGATTTGTCTCAATAGTGTTCGATGCTGTCATTGATCACGGTAGCACTTTAATTGTTATGTTGTTATTCTCGTTAAGTACTCATTCCACCAATTGATCATTCCTTTATCCCTGTAAAATACGATCATAGGACCGGTATTCCAAATAGGCCTAATATAATAATAATAAAGGTTTAACGTCCGTTTCCTCATCCAGGGATGATGTCAGGGACGTCATCCCTGGATGAGGATAATATAACTGCATTCTTTATTACACCACTTCGGCAATTTATTCGTCAGCTTGAGCTTTGCTTCATCGATGCTGCCGCTAACAACTGTATCATTCTAACCGTTGTTTTCAACAATTCGTTCAACAACTTATGTTATTTCGTACATATATAGGACGTATAAAATACAGTATAATTTAAAACAATACTTATTTTAATCATCGTCATCAACATCATAAAATAACTTATTATAATAAGTACATACAAGTACAGTATAGAACAAATATAAAACATATAGAACATAAATAAGTACATGTATAGAATAAATCAGGTGATATGTAATATTTTTAGTAAAGACTTCAGTACATTAATCGATTTATTACTTTTCTGAAATGCTTGACAGTCAAGCAATTTAGGTCTAGCATCTGCTTCCAAACCATCAGTGGTATGCTCAAAGGCTGCATGTCAAGCGATGACAGCGTGGACTGTTACATATCAGATGAGCAAAGCAAAAGCTAAGGTCAACGTCAGTTTCCTCACTCGAAATCGATGTCAGTGACGGGCGAGCCCAGAATGAGTGTGACAGCCACCAGGCTATCTAATCGATAGTACTGTTTGGAGCCAGTGGCGATGTCGGGAAGATATTCGACCGCGGATCAGTATGTGCGAGGTTCAAATCCTGGGCTCGCCCGTCACTGACATCGCTTTCGAGTGAGGAACCTGACAGTAGCTTTTTCTATATATAAGGTGTTATTAAATATATATTTGAACTTTATGCAGAATTTGATCTTCATAGATTTGTATGCTATCAGAGACTACTAGTTCGTTTCTTCGATCACAAATTCATGTTAACTGGAGAAACTGGTATGTGATTACGAACGATTTACCATTACAGGTTACCTGCAGTACAGATTATTGACTATAGACCATCTTACGTGCTCAAGCCAGTTGATAGTTGAATTGGTTGACTGATTTATTTATTTATTGACTGGTTGATTGATTTATTGACTGACTGACTGACTGACTGAATGACTGACTGACTGACTGATTGACTGATTGACTGACTGACTAACTGACTGAGTGGCTGGCTGGCTGGCTGGCTGGCTGACTGTCTGACTGACTGACTGACTGACTGGCTGGCTGACTGATTGACTGAAATTCTGATTGACTGACTCACATTCTGTTTGAATGACTTTTAATTGTCATTGATTGATCTATAAATCGATTGATTGATTGCTGCCACGTAGGCACTGGATAACGAATCCGATGAGAAAGCTGAGCGAGAAGAGATTTGGAGAGAGATGCTCGAGCACTAAGAGCGCCTCTGAGGAGCAGAGGAGCGGCGCTCATTTCTGTAGCAACAGAGGTCAGAGCAGACTTCACGCTTTAAAGGTTCGTCACTGAGGCTAATGCTATACAGTAGTATAGTAGTAACTAGCAATCAATCAATCATTCAGCAAGTAATAAATAATACAATTAATTCTTGCCTACAAGAATGACGAATATTCGTAATGGCAATTAAGTAGATTGGTCAGTCGTTTCTTGTATTGTGATTTCTGACAGGCAAGTCAGTTATATAGTTTCAGTTGGAATTTCAGCTAAGGGCTAAATGTGTAAATTTGATCTATATAATTTATAGTCTATTTATTAGGTTACGTAATTATGCATTCATCATCAATATCTTTTTATTTTTTCTTATTCTCTTTTTCTACTTTTTCTTTTTCTTCTTATTTTTCTTCTTTTCTTTTTTTTTCTTCTTCCCTTGAATTCCAGTGTTGCCAGGTTCGGAATTTAGAAAATTTTCAGCAATTTATCGAGCCTATAGGCGCTCACCAACTAAATTCCCTTTCTGACGTTGGTTTGGATCTTAGTGATTAAAGTGATTAGTCGCCTTTTACGACACATGCTGTCTACGACAGGTCTATTCTTCAGCTACCCGGATACAACACGGGCTAACGCAGCACGTAATTATGCAGTCACATGGAGGTAGCTAACTCATTTTCAGAGGCTGTAACACAATTATGTTCTATTCCTTCCTTACACCGCTTGAGTTCTGTTCTTGTCTTTTGATTATTTTAAGTTGGAATAATTGAGAAATAAAAATAAAAGCATTGGCAGAGAATCAAAAATTATTCTGGAAAACTGCTAAAGATTCAAACCGGATTTGAGACCCTAATAGAGCGGTACGGCGTCGCAAGTGAATCTGAGTTAGAATATGAGGAGATATGGGTATCGTAAGACGTGTTTTAGAAAAACCATCATTTGATGCTTGATGACTCTTACGGCATATTCCTGTTATCTTGTTATCATGGATAATGTAAAGAATCAGATGTAAATTATGTAATTTAACTGATAGTATTATGCAAAACATATTAGTTTGGTTACGTAGAGAATTTATTTCTAATAAAATAAATATGCATGAAAATTCGTAAATATTGTTGTACGATGTAATTATTGCTTAATATACAATGAATTGCATAATCTAATTATTCATGATCATCATCACCATTCTCCCTTAAATCCCAGTTTAACCAGGGTCGGGATACAAACAGATTGACTCAAATCTTCTCTGTCCTACACCACACAACCAGCCAATCTCTTGAGACTTTTCCATTCGTTAATTTTTTTGTAACAATTTCTGGAGCCTAGACGCTCACCAACCGAATGCCCTTTCAGACGTTGGTAAGGATCTTAGTGTTTTAGTCGCCTTATATGATACTTGCAGACACCTTGTTGGTCAATTCTTCCAAAAAAACCGACACAACACGAGGAATATTATCTAATTATTATATATTATATATGTATCAGAATTAAAATTGGCTGCCCCCCCCCCAATATTCATTAGGGGGAATGCATTATTTCGCCCCAAATAATGACAACAACGTTGGAAATTTCTTGAGTTCGCATTCCCCCCCCCCCCAATCCTGAAACCAGATCTCTGCCGCTGATCACCCTTCACAAAGGCTCGTCACTATCCACATCTTTACGTAACAATAGCTCTTAAAATACTCTGCTTCTAAAGTGGCTTTCATTCGTCTTTCTCAGCTATTGCGTAGTCGCCTCTTATTACACTTGTTGACGGCTGGTCTATTCTTCACTATTCACGGGAAGCTACTATCTATATAGCGCAGGCAAGAGCACAGAACTTGTGCACTCCTGCTGCATAGTGAAGACAAACTTTCGTGTAATAAGTAGAGATGGGAATCGAACCGAACCCGAACCGAACCGAACCCTAAAATCTGGAATTTTGGCCGAACCGAACCGAAACTTGAACCCAGACTCTGGCCGAACCCGAACGAACTCGAACCCAGACTCTGGCCGAACCCGAACGAACTCGAACTCTGACTAGGTCTAAACCGAACCGAAGATCCTCTCTCCCTCGCCAGTTTCAGGAGAAAGGAACACTTTTCTTTTAAGTTCTTTTTCAAAGACTGCATTAAAATATTATGGAGAATGTTTGACATTATGTAAAGATAGTAAGAAAAATACAGATACATGTACATATAATAGATTTGCATTTACAAGTCTTACAGTACCTGACAGCATATATTCAGGTAAGGCTGTTTCCAATACAACTTTAAAATTAACAACAGATAGCGATACAAAAACCACAGGTATTTCAGATACGACCGATTATTCGTACCGATTAAACATCAGGTACGACTGAATTTCAGATTATAAAAGATGGCATAAACAGCAAAGATACGTTTACATTTTTCTTAACGTAATTAAAGCACAATGGCTCATACATCTTATACATAGTGATATTATACACACAAATAAATAATTCGAATGCTTAAGTTAATCGTAGTGAGTGGCGAACTCGAACCCAGACTCTGGCCGAACCTGAACCGAACTCGAACCCTGACTGCGTCTATACAGAACCGAACAGAACTCCTGAAGTTCGTTTCTTCTTTGCCAGCCTCAGGAGAAAAAAGCACTTTTCTTTTCAGCTATTTTTCAAAGGCTGCATTAAAATGTTTTGAAGAATTTTTTACTTTGTATACAAAGATAGTAAGAACAATACATTGAATTCAGATACATATAATAGTTTTGCGCTTATAAGTCCTACAGTATCTAAAAGCATATATTCAAGTAAGGCTGGTTCCGATACACTTTTAAAATTAACAACAGATAGCATTAGAAAAATCACAGGTATTTCAGATACCTATCTGGTACGACTAAATTTGAGATTACAAAAGAAGACATAAAAAGCAATATTAGTTTTTATTGGCTTAATTAAAACATAATGGCCCATACATCTAATACATGGCGATATTACACACATAAATAAATATTTTGAATGCTTTGAGTTAACCGTAGAGAGTGGTGCGGAGGAAAATTAGTCAGCCATATTATTATTAGCCATATTGCACAGTAAAATACATCTAAATTGAAACAGTACAAACTATTTTATGGTATATTATTTTAATTTTCAGCTAAATGCTCTGCGGTAAATTCATTCAGTGTGGGGATTTGTTTTGATTATAGTTACAGACGATTACGATTTTGTAGTACGATATGTTGACATCGTCTATTCAACTAAGTGCTATTCAACTAAGTGAAATCGGAATCGCCGGTAGCTTTAATGGTATTGATGCTAGGCTTTAGATCATGGGTTCGGTGTTCAATTCTGGCTCGAGTCTTTTTTTTAAAGTTTTTATTACTTTGGACTGAATTTCTGGATTTTGGAATTTGCACCGTTTTTGGACCTTCTTTTTTTCTCGCCGGCTTGATTTTGTCTCAATAGTGCTCGATGTTGTCATTGATGACTGTTGCATCCTAATTGTTGTTATTATTATTTATTATTGTTGTTATTGAGTCAATTTTATTTTCTTAAATTTTACTTTTTTACTCACTTTTATTACTTTCTTAGGAATATGTTTAGGGTTAGGGTAAGGGGTAGAGGTTAGGGTTTGGAATAGTTAAAAACATTTAATTAAATTTAAAATTACTTTGTTTTTGACAATTGACAGTCAGGCCTATAGTCGTATTAGACCTTAAAAAATCCCGACAGTTCTCTTCCGCTGAGCATTTAATTAAGATATCCAAGAATTTGAAATAATACATAACATCTCAAAACCTCAAACAATTACAGTAATAATAATACTAATAATTAGTAATAGAACTTCGGGTTCTTTACACCCGAGGTAAAAAATACAGAAAATAATAATAATAATAATCAACTAATTAATAATAGTTATACTACGCAACGTTCTATGAAACATTTTTCCGAGTTTATGTAAGAATTTAGGTTAAGTTTAGGCTTCAGACTAGATCTCATAAGCGCTCATTTGCTTGCTGAATCGATATGTGTATTTGCTATCTATCAATTTGGTGCAAATGTTTGCTTATTGAACAAATCAATTCACAATTTCATATGGAATATTATTTTGATAAATATTTGTATGTCAATTACAACTGAAGTAACAAGATTAAGAGCATGGCTGAAGGTTAGTATTGTTTCATGATCTTATATTTGTAAATTTCTTCTATTGATCCGAAAACAAGACTTTTGAGTAGAGATCTTTGTCTCGACCCTATATACTGTGTTGCATTCAAATTTATAATTAAGCTTATAAAAAGGCTATTTCATAGATTGGCAAGATATGCTAAGTGGACTCGACATGGACTCAAATTTCAAGTACTTGTCCTCAATTTCACAATTTAAAAAGTAAAGCTACTGTTAACGTTAGTTGTCTTACTCGAAAGCGATGTCAGCGACGGGCGAGCCCAGGTTTTAAATCATGCACATACTGATCCACGGTCGAATATCTTATCGACATCGCCATTGGCTCCAGCTTTTAATTACAGTCTCTTACCAGTCCCAATCCATACATCTCTGAAAATGCTTGGCTCAATCTAGGTAGTGTATTCGTATTAAATTCAAATTATGAAATTTTCTAATTATAGAGTACCATCGTAATATTATCGTAGCTAGATTTACAAATATCTATAGAAAATATGCTTAGGCTATCTGGAGCAAATAATTTTGCGCCATAGTAATGCATTAAGTTTTCTTCACTATTTTCTTAATTTCGTAATTAACCTGAGATTCAAATTTTAAACCTTAAGGTAATTATGAATTTGATTACTGGTTCAATTGATAGAAAATGTTATATATTGATCACATTTCTGTGGAAGTACACAGGTGTTTACCAAATCGTCCTTATTTGACATTTATATGTTGACAAGTTGCATTTTGTCTTTGAAAGATTGCATCAAATTTTAGCCAAGACTATTCCGGTTGATTATAAAAGTTTAGGCATAATGACAAAATTTATTTTTAATTGATGAGGCATTCTATTTGCTGGTTAAAATCAAAGAGAATATTTCAGATACAGCAAGAAAGCCGAATATGTATTTTTTATGAACCTTTGGCGATTAACTTAGAATATTTTAAGAAATGCACAGGATTAAAGACTAAGCTTCATTTTTCATTGTCATATTTTTACTTGGGGGTAAGTTGTGGCAGTTAACATGACTTCATGTATTGTTTTTAAGTACATTTACCAAAATCCATTTTAAACATGTTTATCTTAACCATGTTTATTACAACTTTATAGGTAATGTTAAATAATTGCAACATTATCCAAACCATTTCGAACTCGAATCGAACTCTTGTGAGGTTGAAAGCAAGCCGAACCCGAACCGAACCCGAACTCTTGTTCTAACCGAACCCGAACCGAACCGAACTTTCATTTTCAACAAACCGAACCGAACCGAACGCTCAAATTGCCAACTGCTAACCGAACCCGAACCGAACCGAACCCGAACTCTGGAAATTCGTAAAATTCCCATCTCTAGTAATAAGTGTTCGGAGAGGGTTGGGCTGAAGTGACTAAAGATGATATGGCTTATCGACATTCGACGCAGTTAGCACTTCAAATATAACATCGCGATAGACTCCGGGCTGCCTTTAAGTTCTATTTTCATTCGCTTGCGTCAGATTATAGTAATCCCATTGCAGAAATATTTATGCAAAAATGCGTACAGAGGCATCCACACACTGTTAACTAAGGCGAAAGTTGCGTCATTGAAAAAGTAACGGGGAAGTGGAAAAGGTACGAAGCTGTAAAATATGGGATTCGGAGAGTAAAATTGCGTTTTTGCGAAGATGAGGGGAAAGAATGAATGATACGATGAAACTATAGTTTAAAACTGTGAAATAATGTCCCAAGCGTAGACTAAGATTTTTATAACTACAATTGAACTGTGCCAACTGCTTCAATTTGTACGAGCTGCTCTCTAGTTTGATAAAACTCCTTCATATGCTTAAAACTACCTTCGAAAAGTGTAAAGCTGACAGAGATATTCAAAGTAGTAATTAAATCGTGTAAACATACTGAACAAAATAATGGCTGTTGTTGCAATAAGTCGACGGAAGCCCGGATCGTATACTTAGCGCATTAGTTTGGTTCAGCCTCATGTGCGATACCTTCAGCTTAGGGGTTTCCTCTAAAACAACGTCTTCTTCTTGTTACCAGTTATCAGCCATGTTCGAATTATTTGTGATTGGCTAAATGAGTGTGACAGTAGAAGGATGGTAAGTTCTTCTTTTGAATGTTTAGGTGTTTATAAAACTAATTTGGCTGTTCTAAATAGCGTGAAGGTTTGAAGGGATAGAGATGAAAGCGAATGAAGTGGGTCTTGTTAAATTTTGGAAGATTTTCCTTACTGGATCTCCATGCGGATGTACATAGTTGTCTACACTCTGCGTGCTTAAAGCTATCACTGAGAAAAATATTAAACTGAATCCATAATAACCATAGCTTTCTTAACGGAAGCCCACGGTTATGATGCTGTTTTTTCCATCGATGTTTAACGTGCTACCATTCCCATTATAGACTTGTCAGCTGGCAAGTAAAAATTTAGATTTAACAATGGGAATGATTTAACATTATAGTGTTACTGTTAGTGTCCGTGACGGGAAAATTTTATCATTAATTACCTGGACGTAATAAATATAGGTTTTGCTCATAAAAATTAAACTGGCCAGTCTGTCCCTTTATATCTCTTGGTACCAGACCCGAATAAGGTCAAGGTCAAACGTCGATATTTTGCTACGTAACTTTCTCTCTCTCTCTCTCTCTCTCTCTTAGTGCACAGCCTACTGGCAGGCCCATGGTATATAACGCCTCCACTATTCTCTGTCTACCGCTTTACTATTCATTTCCACATATGAGTGGGTCTTTAAATTATCTAACATACCTAATCTCGGCCTGCCTCTGCCTCTTTCCTTCCATTCTGCCTTCTATTGCCTCTTTTAATAGACCATATGTCGAAGAATATAGTACTGCATAAATAGAAGCCAAACCTTTAGCATATAGCATAAAGCGAGTATTCGGTGGCTCTAGTTCATTCTTTCATTCAAAATTCTAATTCATGCCATCAATGATTTAAAGCATTAAATGCAGATTAACAGACGTTTAATAAAAAACCGAAGGAAAGTTGAGGATTCAGATTAGATGATTACTTCTACGTGAAACAAATAGGATAAATTCTGCCAATCAGCGCTGAGGGGGCTTTTGCTTTTTCACTGTATTATCGAAACTGTCCGTGATAATTAATTCTAATTTAATATCGTGCAGGATTTCTATATTCCTTTGTTGTCATTCGCAAGGTCATTCCGCCAAGGGAAAATTATCATGTAACTGCTATGTATTTTTTAAACTGCAAATTGTATGCAAAAGAACTGTATTCTAAATTACTTTAATTCCATCAGTTTCTTTCGATAAATGTTAAACTTATATAAAACGTACAAGTATTTTTATTATTATTGACTGGAGCCGGTGGCGATATCGGTAAGGTATCCGACTGCTGATCAGTAAATGCGGGGTTCAAATCCTAGGCTCTCCCGTTACTGATATCGCTTTCGAGAGATGATACAGACGTTAACATCGGCTTTATAGCTCTATCATGAGTTTAATAATGGAATACTTCTTACATAAGGACGGCTTAGAGTTTCACGCAGTAGTCTAGATACACTGAGGGCTTTTGTTAAGAATGGCAGCTTGCATCATGCTACTTGCGCAGCGTTAAGTGTCTGTACTAGAAATTGAGTAAAATGTTACAGGAAAGTTGAGGTTCACGTAATGTTGCGAACACCAGTGGTTTATGTTTCTGTATTTATCTATAGATAAGTAGATAGCGTAGATAGATTGTCCGACGGTTGAATATATGCTCGATAACTTTGATGGCGGATATGAAAACTCCAAAATTCAAAATTTAATTATTTTTGAAGCATTGAACTTCGTTAGTAAGCTTATTAATTGGTGGCTCACTTTTAGTGAAACGATTTCGAGGCTATGAGTGTACTGATGTGAACATTAAATCTAGTACAGACACAACGACGATATTTTTAATAAATAAATAAATTTTGCATTTTAATGTTTATTAAAAATGTGAATTTCTATTAGCTGGTATTAGAAAACGACAGAAAAGATAACTGCATTTGCATTTAGTTCATATCAGACATGTTATGTGTCTAAAAAGCAAATGAACAAATTGATTAAAGAAGAATTGCGTGAAACTGTTGTAGTCCACTGACCTTACAAGATCGGCCACCTTTTCTAGCATCGACGAATATTTCGATAGTTATCGATGCTGATATTAAAAAGCAGTTATTGTGGTATAGCAACTATATATTGAACGATGTTGTCATATAGGCAGCGTTTAAATTGGGGATGTCGGACGCAGGAGGAACTCAGATCTCATTTAAAAAATTGAGTTTCACTTCAAGGGGCCCGTACAAGATTCCAGGAGCTCTGTTAGAGGAAAGAGGGGGGCCCGGGGGGGGGTGAAACATTTAGACAATTCCGCTGACTCTCAATTCTCAGTTTACAATGTTAACAATTTATAGATAGTTAATTTGAAATAGACATGTCACATACAGTCTAGAATATAAATTTGTATTATTAACTTAATAGTTTTGAAATCTAAAAGTTAGATTTTATAATAATTCTACTAATAATAACAACAATAGTAAACTTACAAACATATTTACAAATCGAAATTGCCGTATAAACAATGAAAGTATATGGTTTAAAAACATTATCGGCGGGCCTAAGGGGGGCCCGGGCCCCTGCCCCCCCCCCGGATTCGCCATTGTGTCCTTGTAAAAATACTTACATTTTGGCTCCTCGCTGTAGTAAAATAGTCTGAATTTTTCTGACCTCTCCTAGTAAAGATTTCTGTAAAACACGGTAGGAATTTTTCCTTGGCCTTGCCGTTTAATACATCGGTAGAGAGCCAGTGATCTTGCTACTCTTTTCATCTTATAATTGAGTGAAACATGAAAGTATCGATATAGAAATACAACACCGTTAAATTAAAATTTGATTAGCGTATTTTTTATTATTTTTTATTATAGTTTTTATTATTACCGCGGATTTAAAGAACTCAAGGTTTGACAGAAATCAAGCAATAATCAAAAAGAATTTAACGTCCGGTTCCTCGCCATAAGCAATGTCAGGGGCGTCATTAAAAGCAATTCAAGCAATACGTGCTGAATTTATTCAATTGTTAATTATTGAATTTTAACATTATTATTATTATTATTATTATTATTACTATTATCATCATCATTATTATTTATTGAGTAAAAGAAATTATATTAACATTGAGATTATATTTTAGGAATTATCATGTCCTTCTAATTATGTAGTCATAGAAATGTAGTCATAGAAATTATATTATTATTGCTTTAAAATTATATACATGTATAGCCACCAAGTAGTCTTCAGTAACGTCGTTCTAATTCTGTTGACCTGCGTCATTTAAGCTAACCACGCATGTGCTCAACATTTAAGACTAAAACAAACTTAGCCATTTCCGTCTTGTAATTGACCTGTATGTTTAATCGTGGGTTAATAATTTCAGAGCCTTCATTTCCTGCTCTAGACATATGCAGTGATTAAATTTATCATTCCAATGTGTTGTACCTGAGTATTCGGAAAGTGAAAGTAGCGTGCTATATTTAAGTCTTAGTATTCGATGGACACGTGTAGAATAGACAAGTAGGTTAAGATAGTCATTCTTATCGCATCCCTTTAAATTGATTTTATATTCTTTTGAAATATAAAATGGTTTATTAAAAAGCTGATAAAAAAGCTAAGGTCAGTTTCATCACTCGAAAGCAATGTCAGTGACGTGAGAACCAAGGATTTGAACCGCGCACATAACTGATCCGCGGTCGAGTGTCTCACCGACTTCGCCACTGGCTCCAGCCAAAAAGGTTAACAGCGGAATGGATCAGTACCGTGTTTGATATTCCTATAATACATCCGATATTGTCGCATGTAATGATACGTTAGACGAGCTATATATAGGCCTACAGTTGACCCCTGTAGCATAATGATTGTAATTGTGAGTGCATCGTTATTAGCCTGTACTGAAATGAAACAAACTGGCCTAGCAGTGAACTATGCCTTCACTTTGCTCCGAGCAAATCTGTATATACATGTATATAGAATGAGTTCATGAGGCATGATAACAGACTATATGCAGTATTATTACTAGTATAGAATTATTTGTTGATACTTAGTCGAACAATACATATTAGTCGCTAATTAATTTTGCATAGCATTTATAAGTTTTCCAAAACAATACAAGTCTGGTACGACTTTTATCATATTTGACAGCAAGATAGAATGTATAATACTCTTAACTATAAAGTTGATATTTTCTTATTTATATTATTGCATTATCGCTCATGGTCACTGGTTAGCTTTTTAGCTTTTTTATAATATCAAAGCAGCTTAATAGAAGTATACGTATTATAACCCTTCAGCACAATCTAGTGTACACATTCTCCTATGCTCAAGATAACCATTATTCTGGCTTCCCATTAAATTGATTCAATAAAATTTAAAATCAATTTAAATCGAAGCCAGAACAATGACCTTGACCAAAAATAATTACTTGAAATATCAATTTATTTGTTGACCCCGAAAAGGTTACCAATAAACGGTATCAGCACCGTTTTGATCTTCTTTTTCCGTTAATTAGGCAAATGTTTTGCAAATCGTACAAGGCGGAATAACTTTGTAACTTGTGATAAAGCAAAAAGCTGGTAAAGCTAAGGTTAACGTCAGTTTCCTCACTCGAAAGCGATGTCAGTGACGGGCGAGCCCAGGATTCGAACCCCGTTAGAACCTCGTTGTGCTGTTAGAATATCCCCGACACCAAACTTAACTCAATATTATGGCTTTTTTGTTTCATTTTTTATAAAAATGTTTAATTTACTAGCTGTAAAAAGCAGTTATCTGACGGGCTAAGCACGGGGGGGCGAAGCGGAGGCTTTGCTAGAAATTTTCAAAAATGTACAACTGTCAGTATAAAGTTCACAAAAAATAAATAACGCCAGTGATATTTATCTTAAGATTCATTGAAGAAAAGTCAGGGATGGGCTGAATCGGTGGCATTTTGGCTGATTAATTAAATTGTAAAAAAATTGATTTTAATTTGCACATATACAATTTCGCTTTCGCTAAAGACAGCGCAACATTTACACATAGTTCATTAATAGACTTATAGTCATACTATATCACATGATTATTGATCATTTGAAGTGTTTTCTGAATTATTGTGAATTTATAAACTTAAAGGCATACGCTATAATGGATTACCCTTTACTGTATTCAGTCAGGATATTTTCATTGGAATGCTACAGGTTTTACTCTTAAATTTAACTGCAACTCTGAGAACATAGAGTTGACAAATAATATTATATACGTTTCATTCGCTAATAAAATGTGCCTTGGACCTGCACTATAGAGAGGAATCTACTGATAGATTGAATCAATCTACTGATTTATTTAATTAGATTGTTTATTACTTATTTATAAAGCAAAACGTCGGAATCTATACAAGAGATACCCCTGTATTGAGTCGTGAGATCTTATAAAAAGATAATATTGTATTTGAAACTGGCCATCATCAACGAACAAGCCGTACTATAGATCTAGGCGTTGTGAGACTCAACTGAAGACGGCAAGATATTGAAAACCAAACGTTTTCGTGTATATACTGAGAGAAAAGAGAATGTAAACGATTATATGACAGAAATCAGGTAATCGAGAAAATACTTTTCGGATCAACAGGACCACAAAATTGAATAATTCCTCACTGAAATTTCAACCGTACATGGCTTCTTGGTCCTATAAAATAAAGAGAAACGGTAAACATATTTTAATAAAGCAATGGCGAGTTTATTGCTGATGAGTATTCAACTGAGCTTCAGCTAAGAAAGGGCCTGTATAAGTGAGAACTATACGTGTACTCTAATTAGGAATACAGGTAGTCACTACAGGGAGTTACTACATCTAGTTGAAAAGGAAGTATTGGAAGAAATCGTGGATAATCTCAATACCAATAGAATTCAGTCCACTGATCTAAAAATCTTAAATAAAGTTATTTTAAACAACTGGACAGATCACCAGATGCAGAAATGGGAAAGTTGAAAAGAAAGCATAAACTGCTACAAATTTTTACTTGCTTCAGTCGACGACCCCCTCCAGAGAGCATTGACGCCCCCACCCACCCAAACCCTCGATCACTTTCCCTCCCGTCAACCCAAACTCCGGCTACCGCCGTGGAAGCGGCTGCATCGGCTGGAGTGCTAGCGGTCTTGCCATGCTACCCAGAGGCCGCGGAGTCTGCGACAGCTTCCGTCGGCTTCTTACGCTGCAACAGCTCGCTGGTAGGCTATTCTGATGTTGCAGCTACTCGCGCTAATAGTAATGCTGCTACCACTGCTAGCAATCATTCTCTTTACGATAACTGTGCACCTCAGGTTGATGTATCAGCTCGTGACTCTGCTGCTTCTGCTGCAGCTGCTGCCCCAGGAGTTGCTGCTGGTAGCGGTGTAGCGTGGTACAGCAGCAGCTCTGCTAGCTCTGCTGCCAGCTTAAGCTCTCACACTGCTGCCACTGCTTCAGATGATAACGGTTTTGCTGATTTTCCCCGTGGTTCCTTTAGTTCGGCGAATAGAAGACACAGGGCAACTGCTTCTAACAATGCTACGACGTCTCTCTTGGCAACTGGTACCACTGATGCTAAGGTGGTTGTTGCTAATTACAGTACGTTGCCGAGGTCGAATGACACTTCTGACACTGCTGTTAGTTTCTCTTCTGCTAAAGCTGCATCTGCTGCTACTGCAGCTGCTAATGTTACTGATAAAGCTGCTGCAGCTGCTAACATTGCTGATGCAGCTGCTGCAGCTGCTGCAGCTGCTGCAGCTGCTAACATTGTTGATACTTCTTCCACCATTGTTTCACCATCAGCAGCCGTTTCAAGTAAAAAACATGCCGGCACAACAAAGAGTGACTGTAGAGATTTCGATAGAGACCAGATGGAGAATAACCCGACTACATCGAAGCTGCACAATCATATGCGGGAATCCAATAGCGTATCTCAAAACTTCGCATTGGCTTACCGTGAAGTGGATTCTACTGCAGCGGGAATGGAAGCTCGAAAGATTAACGAGGTTTCGAATGATTTATTGTTTGCTGTTTTGTAAATACTGAACGGTGCAATTTTATAACCTCACTTTCCATTATGGCTTGCTTCATTCCCGTGAAGTCAACACCGTAGCTTAACTATATACGATGCAACCGGGTAAAGTTTTATTGAGGAAGTTAGTGCAATTATCAGTTGTACCGGATTTAAGAATATTATCGATAATTAATTAAAGCCAGACTCTTTAAGGCCTGATTCGCTATGATTGGTTTGAACTAGTCAGCTTTTTGGCACACTCGTAGTAACTACGTGCCGACTGCTCACTCACTCTAAACTCCAGAAAATCATTTTTTATGTCTTGTATGTCTGTTGCATGGTTACTATGAATCATATAAAATTGCACAAATTTAGGTTTTAGTCCTTACTTAAGTTTGTGATTTTACCCGTGTTGTGTCCTAGTTTCTGAAGAATAGACCATCCATGGACTGCACATGTCGTAAAAAGCGACTAAGCACTAAGACCCAAACCAACATCAGAAAGGACATTCGTTCAGTGAGCGTGTAGGTTCCAGAAAGTTCTACAAAAATTTTAAACGAATAGAAATGAAGGACTATTCGTATACGGACCTTAGTTAAACTTGGATTCAAGGGAAGCTGATGATGATGATAACGTGAGTTAGCTTCGACGTTGAATTAGGGCAACATATTCATAAGTATGAAAAGTTGCCCTAAAGTTGATTAAAAGTTTTTAAAATCAATAGAAGCGTCTAATATTGTAGCGATGTCTTGCTGAGAATCTTAATCCAGTTTTTTATCTACTCTGGGACGGATCTGAAAATTGACAACTAAACAACCGAAAACAGCACGTGTTCTTAACAACAGACTAATGACTAACGCAGTACTGTACTGAACTAAGTAATGAAGAAGGCAAAGGAAAACTATATTTCTTTGCTAGAGGCTAACACTAGTAGAGTCACGGCCCTTCTCGTGAGATAAACTTACTGGTCTGTGGAATGATCGCCATTATATTGAACTGGGAATCATTACAATTAAATTAGACTCTGCTGGTGTGACATAGTGTGCGCTGCAACATTTAGCGTAGAGCGGCGCTTTATAAATATACTTATTATTATTATTATTACTATTTTTTTACCCCTGTGTAAAGAACCTGGGGTCTGATAAAAACGATTCGAGCTATACGTGCTGAATCGCCGCCAGGCTACTCTAGGTCATCAATCGGCTTAAAAGAATTGTTGAAGCAGACTGCATTAAATCTTTGCAAAGTCATGGAAAGCCTTTGCCAAAGAAATTATTATTATTATTATTATCATTATTATTACTACTATTATTATTCTCTGCAGAAAACTTCCAATATACAGCGAATACCTGTTACTTATAGTTATCTGCCAAACCGCCATGTGTAACTCATGTCCTATACGCGTGCATTCAACTCATAGCCCTATCACAGTTTCTAGTCGATGACAGTTCGGTCCATTTTTATCTCCAGATTTCATTTCCTGCAATTGCGTGACTAGTGTTCCATGATAACTGTTCACTAATATTGGATTACTAGAATAACGACAGATTTTAAATTGCTTTGGCGCAAATATCGTCGTAAGTCTAGTCGTATATGCTAGGTATGGTCAGTGCCAGCCACCCCTGATGTCCTGAATAGCGAGAAACACCGGCGATTTGTAGACTGTAGCTTCATCTCTACTAGATTAAGATTATAGTTTCAGTTAAGTTTCTCGCTTGAACTAATTAACTGTTATCTTGGCAGCGGATCAGTAGGTTTAAGGTTCAAATCCAGTGTTCTTCCGGCCACTGATGGGTTTTGAGATAGCAAAACTGACGCTAAAGTCGATGCAAGTGTTTTTTTAACTTAGGGTTGAAGTTTTGTCGATGCGAGTCATGCTAAAGGCGTTTAAATTAGAAAGTTTGGTGGCAAACAGCTGATTGAAGTTATATGCTGATGTTGAATCGCTCTAACTATTAATAAATTACAATATAACAATAATAGAACTATTAATGCCATTAACTATTAATACCTTTAACTGATAATTTATTATTTTAACAGAACGACTCTTCAATAAGATTAATCGAGTTTTAGTAACCAGTGAACCGCAATCGATACAATTTGAGAACAGTTAGTGTGAGGATCTGCAGTCGAGTGATATAATTCGCTGATATTTTGATGTCTAAATTGCAACTTCAACAATCGAATGTCAGATTGGCGGCTTAAATTTTCTTAAGTCGAGTTTAAATAAACAGCTACGAACCCCTTATTGACCGATAGACTGACCTAATTACCCAATTGTACTATGTGACCTAATTATCCTACGTGACCTAATTACCCTATATGACCTAATTATACTGTATGACCTAGTTATCCTATGTGACTCTAAGTGTATGTCTATTTTATGCAGAACTTGCTGAGATCAGCCGAAACTAGCCTGGACAGGCATAGAGGTAGGGAGATGACATCATCATCGACGTCACGAGCCCCGCCCCTAGCCGAGTCAGAAGACCTGCCTGACTCTGTGAGTAGTCATATTAATGTATGCTTTATCCCGTTATCTAGATTTCAAGAAGCTACCTCAATAACTAAAGAAGGAAATAGGAAAGCACCTCTAACGTAATGCTCGCTTCATGGTGCAAACTGAATAAGAGGTGAATCTAAATTAAGATGTAAATAAGATGTAGCCTTTTACGAAAGATTTAACTTGTAGATCGATGGATTGTCTTTATTGAGCGTGAAAGCAGATTCTAAGTAGGAATGCCTATAAATGGCATACCTATTAACAGAACACCAGAATTAGAAGGAGAGATTTATAATTTATGTGACTTAATCAGGGACTATTTTTATGTATTCCCCGTGTGATTGGGACTGTAATGCAGAATAGAGAGAACGCAAGCTGTCGCTTGTACATACAAGACGACTGAAGCATGAGCCGAGGAAGACAAAGTGGACTCACGTCACCTTGAAATACTTTTCCCGTGATTTAATAGCTTAAGAGAAGGCACCGGATCAAGTGATGATTATGAGAGACAGGAACACGGTCGTGGGAGAAGGAATAGATGGAAATGACGTTGGTATGTTTGATCTTGTAGTGGGAAATGTGTGAGGCAAAGAACTGGTTAATTTATGCAAGAGATTGAATTTAGTTATAACAAATGCATGGCACGAAAAAACAAGAAGATGTGCATTATTGAAAATATTTAGAGATGCCGGAAAATACCAGTAACATTGTATTCTAATTAAACAGCGATACAAGAATAGTCTTAAAAGGCACACACTGGTGCAGACTCAAATCATAACTTAGTCATGGCGCAGTTTGAAGTAAGACTGAAGAAAATATATATATTTTAAAAAGCTGATAAAGATAATGTTAACGTCAGTTTCCTCAATCTAAAGCGATGTCAGTGACGGCAAAGCCAGGATTTGAGCCCCGCACATACTGAACCGCGGTCGAATAACTTACCGACATCGCCACTGACTGGAGCCAGTGGCGATGCCGACCTTAAAGCGGAATAGGAAGTGGGAGATGATGGGATTAGACGAAAAGAAAAACAGTCTCTGAAAACTGTAGAAAAATGAATTAATAGAGACATGGATTGTAAATTTTAGGGAAACAAGTGAAAATGGATTCAATTGAACAAGTCGGGAGAGTCTCTATTGATAATCTGTTAATAAACGTAATAGGAAATAAAAAGAAAGGTTTCACACGATATATTAAAAGGGAATAGGCTTCTGAAAGCGTTGGTGCGGTATGGCATGAAGATTTATTAGTAGAAAGAAAGCAAGGGAAGAGAGCTAAATGCGGACTTAGACATAGTCACATAGGATGATAGATGATTTGATAACAAAATCATATATAGAGATGAAATAGAAGGCTGAGGATAGAATTGGTTGGGTTTGTTAAATGCCATGGACCTGCCGTTAGGTAGTGGACTAATAGAGGTGATCGTATATATTAAAGTACAGTAGCTAGTGCACTCTATAGTGCCGCTTAGTATCTACTTCACGGTAAAAAGGAGTCGTCAGCTTTTATACTTGTTGGTATTAGTTAAGTATATTTATATATCGTATTTGTGTTGGATGAGTGTTTTAATGGGTCATAAGCAAGCATGTCATTGCCTTCTGCCCCAGTACTGTGATGCTACATTACGTTAGCTTATGCTATGTTATTTCAAGTGAGTTTTGTGTATTTTCGGTATACGTTTATTTCTGCTTCCTCCATAAACGGTTAGGAAACAGTGATACGATTGTTTTGTCCTTTGTATTTATATCCTATTACTTGTCAATAAAACATTAGAAATTCATTAGTTAAATGGACACAGTTATTCTGAATAAGCTTTGCCATTTTCAACTACATTTTGTATACATGTAGATATGATTCAATGATATTTGTGATACAAATTTAGTAAATCTGTGCTAGTTTTAAGCCAAAACTTCATGTAGATATAATTTGTGTTTATAGTAGAACTATAGGAATTCCCTCTCTTACTGTGTTAACACTAAAAGTTTATAGGAATTCCCTCCTTTACTGTGTTACCAATAAAAGTTTTTCAAGAAATGTATTTACTCTGACGTTAGAGGAATTGTTGTCAATCATTACTATAGGATTCTGACTTGAGTAACGTAATTACGCAGTATTTAATATAAAGCGTAAATGCAATGATATTAACAATTTTTGAGCTGGTTCGGTATCCTATTGATAAGTTGTCTGCTGCTTGTCAGTAGGAACAAGATTCAAATTCTGTGCACGCCTCGTCGCAGCGTGCTTTGACGACTGTAAACTTCCGTTAAAATTGACCTTAACCTTCGCTTTAACCGTATATAAAAAGCAGAGTGATTTATATGCTGACAAAATCATCAATACCTCGGACGAAAAGAAATTAATTGACATTTTAGATATGTCACAGGGTATACACAAATGCCGGAGCAAACTAATAGTGGGCGTGTCATTGCTGTATAAGTGGGCGGGACTTTACTGAGCGTTATTTGCTGAGTATGGAGACTGATCAGAGAGATCATCTAGTTGATACCCTGTGTTTCTGGGAATTTTTTATTTTATTTCTTGTAAATGTTTATTTCTATTTGTATTTGTCAGTGATTTGGTGTTGATGCCGAAATAAAACACACATATCTCTCTCTCTCTCTCTCTCTCTCATCCATACACAGTCCGGCCGTTGTTTTCCTGGTCCTAGGAACTTATACTGATTCGGATGCTGCCATGCTGGTGCATAGCGTAATTTCTGAATGTCGTGTTGGCCCAAAGTCGTTTACGGTTTGATTTCAGTTTCGTTCTAAGTTCAGAAAATAAAATTCACTTTCGGTCTATTTTTTCCTCAAATCCCCGTGTTTTTCTACCTCACATCCCTATATTTCATCCCTGTATATCCCTGCCTCAAATCCCTGTATATCTATACATCAAATCCCTATATATCTCTGCTTCAAATCCATGAGCAATTTTTGCCTCAATTCCTCTATATCCCCAACCCATGTATATCTCTGCCTCAAATCCATGTATACCTCTGCCTAAAATCCCTGTAGATATCTGCCTCAATCCCTCTCGATCTCTGACGATGATTAAATCTCGACTAGATTGTACGAGGCTACTGTCAGTCATCTTTTTACAGAAATACAGAACTCACTGAAGCTGACGTAGACAGCCGAAGAACCAAATAATCCAACCATCTGGTAAATTAATTTCTTACATTTGTTCATATGGAGTGAAGCCTCTGGTTCCGATATTTTGTAAAATAGAAGGAGCAAGTGAGTGAGTGAGTGAGTGAGTGAGTGAGTGAGTGAGTGAGTGAGTGAGTGAGTGAGTGAGTGAGTGAGTGAGTGAGTGAGTGAGTGAGTGAGTGAGTGAGTGAGTGAGTGAGTGAGTGAGGGAGTGAGTGAGTGAGGGAGTGAGTGAGTGAGTGAGTGAGTGAGTGAGTGAGTGAGTGAGTGAGTGAGTGAGTGAGTGAGTGAGTGAGTGAGTGAGTGAGTGAGTGAGTGAGTGAGTGAGTGAGTGAGTGAGTGAGTGAGTGAGTGAGTGAGTGAGTGAGCGAGCGAGCGAGCGAGCGAGCGAGCGAGTCAGTGAGTGAGTGAGTGAGTGAGTAAGCGAGCGAGTCAGTGAGTGAGAGATATAGAGACAAAAAGTAGAGAGAAATAGAGAGAGAAATTGAGAGAGATATGGTAAGAGTGAGAAAGAAAGGGAAAGAGAGGGTGAAAGAGAGAGAGAGAGAGAGAGAGAGATCGTAATGAATGCTGTGGTCAAGACATTAAGTAAAAAGATGCAGCCTTTAGCAAGATTAAATTAGATCACAAGACATTCATTACATATCATGCCATAGGAACGCGAAAAGGGACATAAAGGCTCAAAAGCTCATATATATACATGCCCAATTTCTATGGTGTGATAGGAGAAGTCATGCACTTCATATATTATCCTATACAAACGTTCGAACTGAATTCTCATTCAAATTTCGGTTTTATTTTCACAATTTCGGGATATCGTAGTAATTGAGAATTGAATAAACAGATTATTTGTATGCATTTGCATTATAATCGAACAAATACAGGAACTTTATTTTTAACCAATATCAGTAAGCTATTCTGCTCGCCATATTTGTCTACTTTTTTACTTCATCAATTGTTATTTGGTCCTATTCGTCGAGCTATATTAATTCATGAATAATATTCAAGTTATGGTAACTTTGGATTTCTATGTCATGTGACTGGCAGAGTTAGAGTGTTTTTTCTCAGCCAGGAGATTGTTTTTCAATATAATCAGAGGTTTTTACGGTAGGCCTATGTAGTACTTGAGTCTGCTATCAAGCTATTGTAGCAACCGCTATCAAGCTGCTTGTTAGCATAGTGATCTGCATGGCCACACGTTGTCTATGCAAACTTCTCATTTCGCACAAAGCCTTGTTTTGTAAATTGCTAGCTGTTGAACCCTTCCTTTTCTAAGCCTAATTCTAAGCCATAATCAATTAAAAATAAGAATTTAACATCCGGTTCCTCGTGATAAGTCAATATCAGGATATACCTTTAAACGCTTATCCTAAAGCTCTAAGCCCTAACACCAAGCTGTAGCACTTATGGCCATAGTAATAATAATGACTACAACAATTATTACTGTCGTTCATGACAACATTGAACACTATAGCGACAATCCAAGCCGGAGAACATTAATAAGATCCAAAACGGTGCAAATTCTAAAATCTAGAAGATCAGTTCAAAGTTCCTAAACCCAAAGTCTAACCTAACCTTTGCTCCATAGAAAACAACACTTAATGAAGGTCACAAAAATTCCCAAATGAAAGAGAGAAATTATAGCTGTTGTTGAACAGCTGTTGTTGAAACAGCTGTTGCTGTTGTTATCGCTGTTGCTACAGCAGCTGCTGTTGTTGCCACAGCTACTGCTGTTGCCACAACTACTGCTGTTGCCACAGCTGCTGCTGTTACCACAGCTGCTACTGTGTTGCCACAGCTGCTGTTGCCACAACAGCTGATTAAGGACTGTCGCTTCGGACGTGTGTTGAGAAAAAGCTAACTTAGTAACCCAAGACAAACAAATATTTTATATCTACTTTTAAAGATATTGCTTAATTTAGGGCTCGCTGCTATAGTCGCATGTCAGCTTATGTTATAATATATAAATATCGATATATTGAAATCGCAATAGTATATCATTGCTATTGTGATTACTGTCAATATATAATAGTTCTATTAGATTATTCTCGTTGAATATAGTACATGTAACAAAGATGTCGGAATTGAGGTTACTGTTCTTTGTGAAAGACATCTAGGAGTACAGAGAGTACGTAGATTACATAGAGTACATTGAGTACATTGACTACATTGACTACATTGAGTACATTCAGTACATTGGCTACTTTCATTGCGCAAATTTGAGTACAAAGCTAACCTGATTGTTCAATCTCGTCACTGTTTTCGTACATGTTTTTTCAATTGTTTACATTCTGTGCAGGAGCTGATGGACACGCCCAGTGACAGCTCTGATGACGCTCTTGACTCCACCCATAACTTTACATCCCGATCATCAGCTGCCTGTGGTAGGTTCGATTCTCAAACAGACTCGTTGGAGAAATTAATGACATCAAATCCTAATCACTTATACGAAGATGTTGTCTTACGATCCGGTGGTATTAGCAAATCAGATGATGTGCTGAATTCATTTGACTCGAAAACCGATGACTTTATAGAAAGTAGCTTACAAATTTCTTCGAAAAACTCCCGTCCGGCTAATAGCAAATGCCCAAATGAGCTGCAACCGGAAGACGGTTCAACTATCTGTGTTCCAAAACATGAAGGTGGAAATAATAGTCACGATGAACATGAAATGGTTTCTACTGACAATCAGGGGCAGTCCAATAAGGGCCATGATAATAAGGGCCATGCTAATCAGGGCCTTGATAATCAGGGCCATGCTAATCAGGGCCATGCTAATCATGCTAATGATGGCGATGCTAATCAGGGCAATGCTAATCTGGGTTTCGCTGATAGAACTATAAATATATCAGGTTATGCTGATCTAGGAGCAGTAACCACCGGACTACATAGACATCTAGAGATATCTGAATCCGCTTCCGGTTCCTCCAAAGATCTAGAACGGACTGCCCCCCAACCTACCAGTGCCTCGAATAGCCCTGTGGAAACGAAGAACCTTGATAATCATCTCAATGAAGAAGATGGGAATGGTTTGTCTATCGAAGAACATTCTGAGGATAAGATTGGTGCTGCAGCAGCTGGCAACAATGGTGCGGAAGAAAACCAGTTCCTTGAAAAAAGAAAGTAAGAGCTTCTCTAATTTTAAAATTACAATCTTTATCTATTTCTTCCTCTATCTCTCACGTTTTCTTTCTCTCTCTCCCTCTCTCTCACTCTCTCTCTCTCTCTCTCTCTCTCTCTCTCTCTCTCTCTCTTGCTCTCTTTCTTTTTCTCTATCTCTCTGTATCCTTCTCTCTTTCCAGGTTGCTATCGTTCTTTCAAAGACAGTAAATAAATGTTAGACTTGGCTTCTTCTTCTTCAGTGCACTGCCAAGTAGCAGGTTCAAGGTACATATTCACACTCAAAGTCTGCTTTCTCGCTCCATAAGAGTACTTCTTAGATCAAAAATTTAATCCCTTCACAAAGTATATGACTTATCCATACCTTTGTAACCTATAGTTGGGAAAAGTATGGCTTTGGAGGCGGTTTCCCGTTGCCTTCCTCAGAAACTTGGCTTTACGTTCAGTACTTTGAACTCATGAGCGACATAAGGGTGACCCTTTAGGTGCTTAGAAATAATCTGTATATTTCACCCTTTCTAAAGGATAATTCATAACTGGTTGATCCCTTCCTAAAGGCTATACCAGAGCCGAACCTAAATAGATGCCTAGTCTCAAAGACTCGAAAAATATGCCGAGCCACACAATAGTGTGTTAGATACTTGGTTTTAGAAAGAATTCTGATGCTGTAGTAATGAGAATACAAACTTCAATGCTTGTGTTCCTTTGAGTCTCTCCTTAGGATATCGGATTAAGTGCCAAGTTTTTATTCCAAGTAATTTTTGAAAGGGGTTTCTGCCCATTTCAAAATTTTAGCACAACTAAGTAAGTCAACGGAAATAAGTTGGGAATTAAGGGTCAATACTTGCGCACTGCTAGTAATGCGGCTTTTCTGCCACTGAGAGCTTTTAGCTTATGAGACTGACGTTAAGCCATGCAGCCCTTTTATATTGATCTTATTGCTTCTACCATATGCTTCATAAAATTGCCAAAGTTCTGAATTAAGTTTAAGATTATCTAATTCTAATACATTCTTTTTTAAGTTCTCAATTAGTATTTAGACAAATATGTACATTAGTCAAAAGCAAAAAGTCCTATAAATCCAAAAAATGCTCAAATTCAATAACTAGCCATTAAAGATTTAATAACTCTATATGACTACATACAAATTATAACCAGAAATGACACAGACTATAAGATAAGTAAAGAGAACAATATGAACTTATGCAGTCCTTAGTGACATATCTGCTAGTATAGTACAAATCAGCATCATCATCATCACCATCACTGGAATACCTTGTTTAGCTAAGGTCGTGATTAAACATTTCCGTTCGTTTTAGAAAATATTTTGCAATTTCTGGAGCCTAGGCGCTCAACAATCGGATGCCCTTTCTAACGTTCGTTTGGATCCTAGTGCTTTGTCGCCTTTTACGACACGTGCAGTCTACGGTTGTTGCAATCTTCAGCACCCGGACACAACACGTGTAAAAATAGTATTATGGTACAATTGGAATGCCAGATAAAGTAGCACTTTGAATTCATTTGTCTGTTTATTAAATTATGAACGCACTGCATATTCTAATTTGCTTTTTTTTTTTTTTTTTTGAATAATAGCCTGAACAAAAACTATATCTATAGATACCCGTAAAAATTCAATTTATTGTTATTATAACACTTATGCTATATTATGTTTTACTTTAATTATTTCGCGATGTTCGCTTTTATCGTCCAAATACTTTTGTGTAGTATACGGTATATGTTTTAGGTAATAGATAATATGGGCCTATCGTGTACAATAAATGAATAAAAATAAAGTCTGTATTTTGTGATTGTATATTCCACGCAGCTACGCTATACAAGAGCTAATCGAAACTGAGAAGGATTATGTGAGGGACGTAGGGCTTGTTGTAGAGGTAGACACTACGCACGTTCTTACTTATACTGCTGCTAATATTCGTGTGTAGGAGAATAAATTAGAATTATTGAATAATTAAAAATTTAATAAATGAGCAAATAAATGAAAGAATCAATTAATTGTGAGTTATTAAAGAAAGAAAGAAACTAATGATGTATTTACTGAAGTAAATAAGAATACTAATGGTGTATTTACTGAGCTAAATGAGGAAATTAATGAAGTACTTGCCGAGGTAAATGAGGAAACTAGAAATAGGTTTATGTATTTATTAAAGTAAATGAGGAAATTAATTATGTATTTCTTATAGTAAATGAGGAACTTAATTATGTATTTACATATGAGGAAATTATTGATGTATTTTCAAATGAGGAAATTAATGATGTATTAATAGATGAGGAAATTAATTATGTATTTACAATATTTACATCCAAGATTTAATTGAATAACGCTATCAATATCTGCGTGCAGAAATATGTTAATCTGTAGGCTTAATTGATGAGGAGACTAACTTGACATCAAAAGTTAGAGAAACCTGTGAGAATCGCTAAAATACAGTTCTACTGTTCGATAAACTTCTCTAACATATTAATGGAGACTATTATTATCCATAATAATAATAGAGTATAATGATAACATAGTGGCTGGAGCCAGTGGCGATGTCGGTAAGATATTAGATCGCGGATCAGTATGTGCGGGGTCAAATCCTGGGCTCGCCCGTCACTGATATCGCTTTCGAGTGAGGAAACTGACATTAACATTAGCTTTAGCTATATCTTTTTATAATAATGATATTAGTGAAAGATTGAATAAAATGTAAACTGATGTTGCTTTTCTGATCAAGTGGTTCATGCGATTAGGTTGTGAGTGTCTTGTAAATTTTTTATGTTGTCTTCTTTATTTCATTTATTGATTAATTGTATCTCTTAGGGTTATATGAAGTTGATTCAGTCAGGTGATTGCCCCATGCCTTCAGACATGGAGGGAAAAGATAAGATTGTGTTCGGCAATATTCACCAGATCTACGACTGGCACAAAGAGTGAGTGTCTTGTAAATATTGTATGTTTAGAAATCTATTTCTTTATATGTCAATAATTTAATGTCAAAAATCTATTTCGTTATCATATGCAATAGCAGATAATATAACATAACAAACACTGGGCAAGAGAGCACAATTGTTGTTTGAGACCCACACAAAATAAAAGTTTACAACTTTTCTGCATAACTAGCACAGTATAACATAATTAACATATTTACGATATAACACGTACTAACAAATTTCAATCTACAACAGAACTAGGCCTACACAATACACATTTCCCAATATACACAGCTTAAATATCAGGCTCGATTTCCAAGTCAGTTTCCTACCAACGGCTCGTTTACAGCAAATATATTTGCACAAATTTACTGTACATTAGTTGCTCATATAAAATATTTGTATATATGTGATTTCTTGGGTACTAAATTTTCATTTTTATGAATATAAACACAAAATTTAGCTTCTCTTTTACTTTTTCAAGGGCTCCGTAATTCAGCATCTGCTAGAATTCATTCACGTGAAAGAGTATGTGAAACAGACATACATTTACGTGAGAGAGTATGTACAACACATATTCTTCGTTAGAAAGAGTAATTGAAACAGACATACACATACATTCCAGTAAAAAAGTATGTGAAACAGATATTCAAGTGAACGAAGTGATATGAAGTGTTATCATGAAGTGATGCGTTTTCTGTTAGTGTTAGAATTGAGAACGCTGTTGTAACTATAAAGAAAACTGCCTGCCAATTAACTGAAATTTACGACAACCTTTGAGTGAAAAATTGTGCACGGTAAAATCTTGAAGTACAGTGTTTGTTATACGATATGAATAGAGTCATGAGCAGTACTACATTACGATAAACCATAAGTTGTATTCTCGATTATTTCCAGCAATTACTGATTTTTATCAACTATATTGTGTATGTTATATAGAACATTCCAGAATGAATTAAACAAGTGCGCTGATAACTCTGAATACTTGGGCTCAGTATTTACCAGATATGTAAGTAAATTCGTTAACACATACATACGGAATTAGAAATAACAGAATCGTGACTGAATCTTGATTCATAGAAACTAAAATGTTGTTTAAAATATATTGCTAAACAATGTAGCATTATAAATATAATGAGTCAGTTCTGTATGTCTGTCTGTCTGAAGTAATGATGATTATAGCGCTGTCGTCACGCGAATATAATAAGTTTAATTGCAGCGTCATATTTTTAATTCGTAGGTAAAACACCTTTTTCATATATAAGACAATTTTAGGTATTGATTTTTCTTTGGGGGCGAATACACTGGTAGAATGTCGGCCTTAGGACTGAGAGGTTGGGGTTCAAATCCAGGTTTAGTTATAAGTGGCCATTTTTCCTATATGTGTGCATTTTGCACAAGGGTACATCTAGTCTAAGCATTTTGTGAAACAATATTTTGATCCAATATAAACAACAATATTGAGCCAACTATTGCTAAACAGTTTTAAGGCACACATATACTGATAGAGTGATATGATCACCTATGATGTTTATCACTGTTAAAATCACATGTTTCAAATAAATCTAGATGTGCCTGTCTATCTGTATATGTCTCTTCAGAAGTACCTGTCTATCTGTATATGTTTTAAGAAGTGCCTGTCTATCTGTATATGTTTTAAGAAGTACCTGTCTATCTGTACAATTTTATGTTTCTTCAGAAGTATCTGTCTATGTGCATATGTTTCTTAGAAAGTACCTGCCAATCTGTATATGTTTCTTCAAAAGTATCTGTCTATATGTATACATGTATTTTTCTTATAATGCACCTGCCAATCTGTATATATTTCTTTAGAAGTAACTGTCTATATATATATATACATGTATGTTTCTTAAAAAGTACGTGCCAATGTGTGTGTGTTTCTTGGTATAGGAGAGACGCCTTATGATGTACGTCAAATACTGTGAGAAATACTGTAAGCCGTCTGTACCTGCCTATCTGTACCTGTCTATCTGTACCTGCCTATCTGTACCTGCCTATCTGTACTTGCCTCTCTGTACCTGCCTATCTGTACTTGCCTATCTGTACCTGCCTATCTGTATCTGCCTATCTGTATGTGTTTCGTAGGAGAGACGTCTATTGATGTACGTCAAATACTGTGAGAACAAGCCTAAGTCAGAGTACATTGTAGCTGAGTACTTCACGTTCTTTGAGGTATAGATACTCTATTGCTAAATTTTAATGCCATGCATAATTCATGTCATAATTAATGTATTTTAATTGGCTTATTTACACGTTATTTAAACCCTTTTCTATTTTGCTCGTTGGCTTGGCTTTGGTTTCACAGTGCTCAATGTTATCATCGCGGGAGTAGCACTCTAATTATTATTGTTGTTGTTGTTTTAATATATTAATGAAATATATATTACATTTAAGCTCGTTTAAAGTAATTTCGAATACGGCAGAGTTTGGTGCACTTTGTTACGCGTACGTGTCAAAAAAGGAACTAAACAATGTCGGGCACGGTTAGTACTTGATAGTTGACCACCTTGTAAGGTCGAGTGCTGATAGCTTTGAATAAATAAAAACCTCAGGATGTTGGAAGGTTGTTCTTAACTCCGCGCCGGCTGCTATCTATTTGCCAACAATAGGCAACGAATACTAGTAACGTGGATAGAATGAGGTAATGTTGAAAATAACGAAAACAGCAACTAACTGAGAAACTGTCTAACAGGTACGGGATGTTATGAGTGAAATAACGAAAAAAAAATAGCAAAGCCTCATGTTGACTCCGGTATAACTAAGAATTGATCACATAGAAGTGTTGTATTTGAAAGATGAGATTATTACAGATAGGTCTTCTGAGGAAGAAAACGAATGCCAAAGCTAAACTTTTCCTGTTTGAAAATGTAGCTTATAGTAATAACTACGTAAAAATGATGTTAATCTGTAATGTCTGAGACCAATAGCTTCTTTTACTTATATATTTAAATTGCGACTAAAATTCATTTCATTAATCAAATTGCATTCTTCTTTACTGCTTCACCACCTGTAGCATTGATTCTAACACTGGCCTCATTACAACCCATCATATGCTGACAAATTATTGTAAAAGAGCAGCACAAAATAGTGACGTGATTAAATTTATATATATACATAAATATGATGTGTGTGTAGTGAATTTACATATATCAAATAGATATAACAATATACTGTACACATATGTGTATTTAACTTACATCAATCAATCAATCAATCAAATAAGAATTTATCGTCCGGTTCCTCGCCATAAGGCAATGTCAGCATTGTCTCTTGCAGACTCTACACAAACATGCGCCAAAGCACCGCACGATGTCGACTGAGTACACAGAGACCACAAGAGAAAGCGAGATCAAAACAGTGCAAGTCTAAGATCCAAGGCAAGTGGGTCAAAATTTAGACCTACTGCGGAAAGAGATGGGTTTTAGCTTGCCAAGGAAAGTACCAATACAATTGTAAATCGAAGATCTTATGGCTGAGAGTTCCATATTGTCGGAGCAGAAAACGTGAAGGAGCACATGTATTTGTTGCTTTCTTGACGCTAGAAGTTAGCGTACAGTAGTGTATAATGTGTGGTTTCTATACATGAGTGGTTAGCGTACAGTAGTGTGTAATGTGTGGTTTCTATACATGAGTGGTTAGCGTACAGTAGTGTATAATGTGTGGTTTCTATACATGAGTGGTTAGCGTACAGTAGTGTGTAATGTGTGGTTTCTATACATGAGTGGTTAGCGTACAGTAGTGTATAATGTGTGGTTTCTATACATGAGTGGTTAGCGTACAGTAGTGTATATTGTTTGGTTTCTATGATTGAGTGGTTAGCGTACAGTAGTGTATATTATTTGGTTTCTATGCAGGAGTTACGACAACGTCTGGGTCATAGACTTCAACTCCCCGATCTGCTCATAAAACCCGTACAGAGAATTACAAAGTACCAACTGCTGCTCACCGTATGTATTTTTTATAGAAAAACAGACTACCTGTGGTTACTTTATGAACAAGTAAAAATAATCAAAGCACTCATTTCTCAACAACAGGCTTAGATTACATTAAATAGAATTTTACAAGTAGAATTTGATTGCGTTCCTTGCGTTCTTTACTACAAGACTTAAAATACAAGTCATTCTACCTTATCGCAAACTTGAAAATGGATTTATTATAATTGAGCCTGAAGCTGTAGTTGCTTATGCCTATTAATTCAATATCATCATAATCTTATTCAATTTCTGAAATTGTCAGTGAATTAACTGCTGTAATTTACCATATATATCCTAATGATCAATCTTTATAGCTTTTATTTTCATCAACATCTTCCCTTAAATCCCAGTTTAACAAGGGTCGGGATACGAATAGTCTTTCTCCAGTCCTCCTTATCCATTCGTTTAAGTTTTGTGGCAATTACTGAAGCCTAGGCGCTCACCAACCGAATGCCCTTTCTGACGTTGGTTTGGATCTATTTTTTATGTCACCTTGTTCGACACGTGCATATGTACACGATTTGCCGGACGCAACGCGGGGAATTTATAGCTTTATAACATTTATTTTATTTTACATTTACTTGTTGTTACTTTTCTTTCACCCTGGGTGTAAGGAACCCGGGGTTTGATAAAAACGATGGGAGTAATATGTGCTGAATCCGTGTATTTCAATATTCGTCATGGCTGACGGTGGCACTGTCTTTTTTTTCAGGACATACTGAAGCAGACAGATAGAGCTGGGTTAGACAGCACAGAGCTTCGTAAAGCTGTTGAGGTCATGAGGGTTGTGCCCAAAGCTGCTAATGACATGATGACTGTAGGACGACTCCAGGGATTCGATGTGCGTATTATTTGGATGATGTGGCGGTATGATATCCGATTGAGGATCAGTAGAAGCAGGGTTCAAATCCAGTGCTCGCCCGACATTGATATGCCTTCGAGATAAGAAATAGCAGCTAAACACAGCTTTGGATTCTTTTGACCAGCGAATCAAACTGAACTATTTCTTTCTAATGAACATTTTAACAATGTAATTTGTGTATGTGATTGCTAGTCTTGAGTAAGAATGTCTGTTTTCAAAACCTCTCTGGGAAGGTTAAATGCTTCACATAGAATATCTTTATAGAAATATTTCATTTTAAAATACACACATATGTTGTAGTTGCGTACCTTAAGCAATTGAGTATCTAATTGAGTATCAATCGAGTATCTTACCGACTTCGCCTCTGGCAGGAGCTAGTGGCGAAGTCCTGGCAGGAGCTAGTGGCGAAGTCCTGGCGGGAGCTAGTGGCGAAGTCCTGGCAGGAGCTAGTGGCGAAGTCCTGTCAGGAGCTAGTGGCGAAGTCATGTCAGGAGCTAGTGGCGAAGTCCTGGCAGGAGCCAGTGGCGAAGTCGTTAAGATACTCGATCGCGGATTAGTATATGCGGGGTTCAAATCCTGGGCTCGCCCGTTACTGACATTGCATTCGACGGAGGAAACGTTAACCATAGCTTTTAGCTTTTTTAATTGATCACTTGTTTGACACATTTTAACGGCTTGATTGACAGGGTAAAATAACTGCCCAGGGGAAATTACTGCTACAGGACAGCCTACTCGTGTGTGAAGTCAACACGAGGGCTGGAGGTAGGGGCGGGGCCGGGGGCGGGGCTGGGATCAGTGGTGGGCAGAGCCTCAGAGAGAGGCGTGTCTTCCTGTTTGAACAAATGATCATCTTCTCTGAGATGTCAGATAAGAAGCGAAGTCATTTGTCGCATCCTGGTTACGTTTATAAGAATAGCATGAAGGTATGTAAAGAATAATAATTTAATCAACAATAATATCGTCATCATTTCTAAAATCATTTCGTCATAAATGTTAACGTCATCATCATTTTTTCATCATTTCGTCAGAGTTTTAACTTTAATCTACTTAAGTTCATTCATCGTAAAACATCAACATATGCGACATATGTAGTAAAAGTTAGAACGCGAATATATTACATTATCTCACCTTGTTTACTCGCTATAGTTTGTCAGTAATTAAAAGCCAAATAAGTTTTAGTACAGAGGTCATTTAAAACTAAATTTTCTCTTCAATTTTGTTTTCTAATGACTCTACAACTTAATTTAGGTAAATAGAGCTAATGCTGTTTCATTTCAGTAATAATTACATTGGATGATGTAGCTTGGATTCTGTGTTATTCCGAGTAAGTGTTCCACAAAGGTGTTACACTTCTTGTACGCATTATAATAGCAACCTTTATATCATAATTGTTTTGTTTATGTATCTATAGCCTCGTGATGTGTCCGGGTTGTTTGAAGAATTGACCAACCGTTGACTGCACGTGTCGTAGAAGGCGACTAAAGCACTAAGATCCATACCAACGTCAGAAAGGGCATTATGTTGGTGAGCGCCTAGGCTCCAGAAATTGCTACAAAAATGTAAACGAATAGAAGTCTCAAATAGGGGATTGGCTGGTGGTGTGGTGTGGTGTGGGACAGAGAGGATTTGATACATTCCATTTGTATCCCTACCCTGGTTGGACTGGGATTCAAGGGATGATGATGATGATGATGTATCTATATCAATACATGTATCCATGCATTTTTTTGTATATCTATTTTCTGTTTTAGATTAACAACATGGCAATGGAGGATGGGGGTGGAGCTGAATGGAGCGAGGAGGAGGGGCAAAGGCTGATGTTTACGTTGATTGACAGGTCCCCACAGTCGAGCTGTAAGCTAATATGTCAGGCTCATAGTGAGGAAGCTAAAGCTACCTGGGTTGAACACATCAGGGCATTGCTCGATATGCAGGGAGATTTCCTCAGAGGTTGTCCAATTTCTAAATTCTTTTTTAATTTTTATTTAAACCGAATAATTGCTAAAATTGTAAAGATGATACTTTGAAGTATTGTTCAATCAACGTGTCCTTTATTCGTTGTTTAAAGTAAATTGTGAAATCATCATCATCTTCCTCCCCTGAGTCCCAGCTTAACCAGGGTCGGAATACGAATAGACTGTCTCAAAGCCTCTCTAAAGTGAATTGTGAAATAATTTTATCTAATTTCATCTGTAGTTATACAGCATTACATCAGTCACAATTTTGTCTCTCTTTAGTCGTACACTAATCACGTTATTATACTGTATATATTCGTAAAGATCGATTACTTTATTGATTCATTGTATCTCTTTACAGCCTTGCAATCTCCTATAACGTACCAGAAGGAGTTGACTAAAGAAATGTATGTAACTTTGAATGTTTAAAAAGTTTATTTATTCGATTATCTCATAAGTACTGGGCGTTTTGCGGGTTTGTTCTGGCTTTCCGAATCTCGTGTTGTACTTAAATACTTGCTACTATTGTATATTAAGTATTAATTTATCACCGATGAAAGAAAGAGATAACATTGCTATTCGATAGCGTGGGAACCTTGTTATATGTACAATTAAATTAGTTAATTTACTAATTTTAGAAATTTATTAATTTAATAATTTAATTAAGTAATTTATTTTATTTTATTTAATTACTCTACAACTTATTTTAATTAAAAATAAATTTAAGAGTAATTTAATTCATTAATTTAATTAATTAATGGTCAATTAATTAATTTAATGAGTTTTAAATGATGATGTGAGGCCAAGAACTAATTTGATGCTGAACAAATTTCAACAACATTTGAATATTTAAATTTTTCGGTACATAAATCAGATGTTTATCTCAATTTTGTTAAGATTTATTAATATCATTAGACTTTTTTAATAACTTGAAGATTAGTTTATAAATATTTTTAACCAATGACTAGTTGCTGCGTTACCTTGATGAGGTTTACACGCTATATTGCATTGTAAAATGTTTCGTAATTTTCAAGCCTAATATACATTTTCGTGTCGGGTTCGAAACACTGAAGAATAGATCAATCTTTAATTGCACGTGTCGTAAGAGGCGACAAGGTAACAACTGAGAAAGGCACGGAAAACACTCTCAGAATGCATATTATTTTCATAGGTAAATGCTACATAATGTATGGGTTTTGTGTCATGGCCTTTTGTGAAGTGTTGTTAACCTGTTGATCTATGGAGTGCTCTGTTTGGAGCGTGAAAGCAGATTATGAGTATTATAGGTACTTTGGACCTGCCACTTGGTAGAACATTACAGAGGTAGAAAGAGAGAGAATTTTAAAGCAGTAGCAAGTGCTTGTGAATTTTAGTTAATCTTGGTGGCTTACTTTGTCAGCTTAGTCTGCGAACATTTTCAGAAATACTGAAATCAAAGTTCTGTTTAAGCTATTAATTTATCAATCAATCAATCTACAATATTGATTAATTCAACTGATTGCATTATACGATGTCTTCTTACATGACTGATTGATCAATCCTTTCACATTACAGACTGATTGATTTTATTGATTGATAGCTCCGCTCCTGATATAGCAGTATTACAACACAACTCAGCTCTACGTAAGACTAGCTCGCAGCCTCAGAGCAAACATCTAGCCGGGTTGACGTCCCTTTCTCGAGTCATCGATGAGTCCAGGAGCCCCCGGGCCAAATCTGTTCCCGGCTGCACAGCCAGTGACTCCCCCACTGACGAAACTTCACCGTCTGATTCAAAGCCGTCCAGAGGGTCATTGGCTACCAGCGAAGTCAAAACTCCCATCAGAACATTTCTGGCTCGATTTCGAAGCGGCGATTATAGAAAGGGTGAAGGGAAATCGAAGGGCCACGGCGGGACTGGGCGTAAGCGAAATATAGCTGAGGGGATTAAGGCCACACTCTCCCCCCTGAGAGCCAGGAGTCAAGATGATTTGTTGTCAGGTGGGGCGGATGGAGAGAAGGAATCGGGGGGTGGGGTTAAGAGTTCGGGCAGTGGGGGTGACATCAGTAGTTTCCAAGGGGAAGAGTTAGAGGTTACTTTTAGAATTTTTATATGCTCTTATTCGAGTGTTATTTAAAGTCAATTTAGTTAGGCATTTTCAAAACTAAAAGATGTAAAAAATAAAGATATTGAAGACGATAGAAAAATCACTAGTAGTCATTAGTGGCTAATATGTCAGCGTCTTCGCTGAACCGAATTGACTCACAGGTTTTTCTCTCACCGCAGACTGTGATTCAACTGATTCGGCTGAAAGAACCAAGCAATCATGTAAAGCTAAGGTTAACGTCAGTTTCCTCACTCGAAAGCGATGTCAGTAACGGGCGATCCCAAGATTTGAACCCCGCACATACCGATCCGCGGTCGAGTCTCTCACCGACGTCGCCACTGGCTCCATCCAGTAACAAAAATGTCGAATAACAGCTGATCTACAGAGCCCTCTGCCACATAGCGGGCCCTGAATGAAACTGAAAGTATTTGAATGATAGCGTTCTTAGGGTCTTATTGAGAGAGAGAGATATGTGTTTATTTCAGCATCATCACCAAATCACTGACAAATACAACTAGAAATAAACATTTAAATGAAATAAAATTTAAAAATTCCCAGAAACACAGTGTATCAAACAGTCTATAAACACCGTAACAACGGCCGTCAGGGAAGATGATACACATCTTATCTAGCTGACCACCGTCTATAACTCATTAATGACATAAATAATGCAAAATCAACTGAAATAAAAATTTATCTCAGAATTAATGAACAACTAAAAGAAAGGAAAACAAATTACAAATTAATCTGATTAGAAAGCAGTTAGCTAAGTCACAATTCTATCTGAAAATTTACACAAAAAACGAAAATAGAGATATTTACAAGCCATCAAACAATAACGTCAAACAATAACGTCGTTATTAGCATCAGTTATCTTATCTGAATGAGGAGCCTATTGCTAGAGAATTTAAAGTTCCACTCATACGTAGACATGAAGAGAAAAACGGACTATAGAGAAGAATGGAAGCTTTATATACCATGGACCTGCCAGTAGGCAGTGCTATGAGAAAGAGAGAGATCATATCGTTAAAAACTAAATAATGTTAATCTAGGTTGAGTGAGATTCTTACACAAAATCTGACCAGCTGGTACCTTGGTATAGTCAACATTTCAACTACGGATACATCTGATCGACACTGTTAGATATCTGTTTGTTAGAATTTCACATCGGAAAAAGGGAAAATCTCTTGCAAATTGTATCTTACATTTGCTGTTGATTTTGTAATTCTAGTTTGTTAGTTGTTCTACAAAGATAATGCGCACTGTGATTATACAACGAGAGATTTATTGTTTCTCTATAAATCCCACTTTTGATAAATTAATAACTCCTCAGATTTTATTCTCTTTCCGTGAAAAAAGGCGAAATTATATAAAATTAAATTTGATTTGAAGTCGAAAGAAATTAAATAGAAAGGCAAAATTATATAAAGTTAAATTTGATTTGAAGTCGTTAGATCTAGTTTTAGTTTATTGATCTAGTAGTTAGATCTGGTAGTTTGATTTGACAAAGAAACTAAATAGAAAGCTGAATTAAACTAAATTGAATTTTAATGCTGTTATTGTCTAATATCACAGGTAGATTCCGAGAGTTTGTTCAGCGTGTTACCAAGGATTCACGCACCAATCAGAGACGTTGTTTGTCAAGTGGGCGGGACTGCTGTGCTGGCTTGCATAGTGTGTGGTAGACCACACCCCTCCATCACGTGGTTTAACCCTGACCAATCAGAAATCATTGCTGATAATTCGAATGTAAGCACCTCCTTCACAGAAGATGGCCTGGCATCGATCACGGTAAGAAAGTTTCTTCAATTGATCTACTTTTGCATTAATTGGCAGATGTGAATCTAAGCTTAATCAACCAATTTCTGCAATATCTATTTTAGGCTTATCAAGGGGGGGGGGGGTTCAAGGCTGTGTGAAATTTTTAAAATGATCTTTGCTTTCCAATTCAAGGTAATTGATCAATAGATCCTTGTTTATTTATCCTCGTTAATTTCTTCACATTATGCTTTCTATGTATCGCGGTAAGTAAAATGTAGGCCTAATTTTTAGATTTTACTCATGCTTAGAGCTAGCTAATCCATCTTTCTTCTCTTTGCCGTTGTATTGTCTCAAGATTAAAGTCTTACAACATTTTTTCAGTTATCTATTTGCCGGTCCTACGTCGATCCTACATCTACTCTGTTCCGCTTTAAATAAAAGGTTTTTGCGGCGTAAAATTATTTTACGCACCCCACAATAGCTCATTTAAATTTCGTTACTTTCCTTAACATACTCTTAAATTGAGCTTCACGACCCTAACATCATCGAGGAAGTGGACATGATGAGGAAATGGATGTTGAATCTTCTTTTACTAGTGTATTTTTATATAGTTCGGGTGCTTGAAAGCTTGTTATATTTGACTTGAATTTACATGTTGATGCACTCATAGGAATTTTAAGACCCATCATAATACTAAACGGAAAATTTGAATTTAAACCCCCCCCCCGTATCCTTCCCATTAGTCGGTATTGTATAAATTAAAATTTATAGCGTTTACTTAGATAAATCTATTCCTACAAAACTGAGAAAGTAACTAATGTGCTTGGCCAATGAAATGAGTTTAGATCGTTTGTTTCCAGTTTGTTTCTTCATTTCACCGATGTCAGCACCAGATCATAAACGAGCAGATTCAAATGAAATTCGAATCTGCGGCCTACAGCAACATGACTAGGCAGCATGCCAAAAATGCCGAGGATTAAATCATGATCAGTGTCATGCTTCAAATAGTCAAATACTGGTGTTTTCAACGATAGATAGTTTATGCTATTATTGATTAGTATTGTTCCGTGTATTATCATCATCATCATCATTTTCCCTTGTTGGTATATTATCGCCACTATCGTTATCTTTCCTTGAATCAAAGTTTAACTCGGGTTTTAGAACATTTTGTAGCAATTTCTGGAGCCTAGGCGCTCGCCATCCGAATCCCCTTTCTAAAATTGGTTTGGATCTTAGTTCTTTGTCGCCTTTTACGACACGTTCAGTCTACGGTTGGTAATTCATCAGCAACCCGGATACAACACGGGTAAATTTTTTTCGTTTATTGTGATTTCAGATAAATAACGTAACAGTTGACAAAGCTGGAAGATACTCCTGTCGAGCTTCAAACGTCGCAGGTTCGGTTCTCAGCTCAGCCGTGTTGACTGTCGTTCCGTCTTCTCTTGCCGACGCTACGCTGCTGTCTTCTCAAGCAGCTGCTGCCTCAGCTGCTGTTTCTGCTGCTAAAACTGCTGCTAGTGATAATGACAGTATTAATAGAACTGCATCTGTTGTAGCTGCTGCGCCTTGTAATTCCGCCGCTGCTACAGCTGCTGCTACAGCTGCTGCTTCAGCTTTTACTGCTAAGAAAGCTAATTTACCTACTCCAATTTCAGCTGCTTCGTCGACAGGAGCATCCGAAGCTCTTCATTCTACTGAATAAAATAACTTTTTCAACCAACCAGTGAGACGAAAGTCATAATTTTAAAATCCTGTATAATCAAGAAACATCACTAGTATGGGCCTCAAAGCAGAATAGCTACTGACGTAGTCTACCGTTTAATAATTCCGAGCTTATAATTAAATCATAAATTTTGCTCAAAAGTGTTCCTTTACACTTTTTGGACAAAGGGACTGTATCAGTTATGGATTTGATGGGAGGCCTCTCTGATCTAATGTGTTAGATATTCCATATGTCTAATGTGTTAGATATTCCCATGTCTAATATGTTGGATACTTATTACGTCTAATGTATTAGAGATATCCTATGGCTAACTAGAACATTTAAATGTAACATAAGCTCAGTATGTAGAATCATATTTAACGTTAAGAAATCTTAACTGATGGTTTCTGAGATGAATTCAGCTCTCGTGGGTTCGATTCTCGGATGATAAGGTATTAGAATATAGGATATTCCCAGAGCCGGTAAATGAATAATAAGCTAAAGTATCTGATGGATATTATATGTTATTAAAAGTGATAGATATCATCATCATCATCTTCCCATGGACCCGAGTTTAACTAGGGCCGAGATTAGAAAACTGTTAGCAATTTCTGGAGCCTAAGCGCTCACCAACCGAATGTTTTTCCTTAAACGAGATAGTTAATACAAATTCTAAACGTCAAGGACGGTATATGCCTTACAGGATAAAGTGCTAGATGTTGTCATTGATGACTGTAGCACTCTAATTGTTATTATGTTATGTTAAAGTGTTCACACAGATAGTGAAACAGTATTCATTGATTATATCTATCACTTTATATCACTTAAAAGTGCAGTACTTAAAGAATAAAAGCGAATTTACAGCTTGCTTTCTCTTTCCGTCAATTCCATACCTAATTACAAGTGCTATATTTCATCACCTTGCAGGTATTGGCCTGCAATGTTGATTGTGGATATTTCGGGATATTTTTATATTCCTTTCACTCCTGTTAAAGATCTTCTATTATACAAGCAGACTATTAATTGTCATTTATTTAAGTTTGACTACTCTAATATCTCAATCACTGCGAAAAGGCATACATGCATTTCTTGAACCTATAATATGTGCATTAATGTACATGCGCGTGTATTTATTTCTATGTTTTACTATATTAGTTATTAATAAAAGCATTGAACGTGTAAAATTAGTAGCTCTTCCATATGTTTAGTTCAATAATGTCGCAATTACAATACAGATATTGTAAGGAAGAGCTCCCAGTATCATGGGTACCATGCCACACATGGTCAGCTTTAAAAGTAGCATATTAATTATTTCAGAGGCTATATTATGTGTATAGGCTATATTAACAAGGAAGGAAATTGAGGCAGAGGCAGGCTGAGATTAGGAATGTTAGATGATTTAAAGATCCACTCATATATGGAAATGAAGAGGAAATCGGAAGGCAGAGATGAGTGGAGGCGCAATATAACATGGACCTGCCAGTAGGCACTGCACTAAGAGAGAGTGAGAGGCTGTATTATATACATCTTACATCAGAGGCTATATTATATATTATCTAGGAGTCCATGACTGGGGTCATAGGTTCAACACTGCTCCCCGTCAATCAACGAAACAATGCTGGTCAGATAGCGTCCGCCTAAAACTAACTTTTAGTTGTTCAAGAATTAACTGTGCCCTTTGTAGAGGATAAAATAGAATTTATTCAGAATCTTAACCTAGCTCTATTCCATCATTACGATTATCTAATATCTGCATGTTTTCTTCATTTTTTATGTAATTGATAACATACTGACTGTCTGGATTTTTGACTGATAATTTGTGTATGCGATTTCCCCTGACGTCCATGACATTGCCCTATGGCGAGGAACCGGACCTTAAATTCTTATTGATTGATTGGTTGATTTGTCTCTTCGATAATTATTATTAATCTGTGTAATTTAGATAAGATATGTAAACCACGGTAAATCTTGTTTTTACTTTTTCAATTCAAAAATTCGCTTTAAAGGTATTTCATAGGTATCGTAAGAAGTTAAAAAATCTTGGAGGTCGAATAATAATGTTCAAAACTTTTCACAGCAATCAGCTTAGAGTTTTAGAAATTTGCCTACCTTAAAGATTTAGTACCATCTTGTAGCTCTTGTTGCATTGATCGCTTGCTCGTCATAATTACAAAGCTAGTAAACGAACTTTATGAGAAATCCGTTAAGATATGTCAGTTCAATGGACGGTTTTCACAAAAGATTTTAACTTTCTTGATTTTTTTTAAATTTGTTGTTTCGGCGTAATTCCATCATTTTTCAGCTTCTGTCTTAGTGCACTGCTTATGGGCAGATCCAGTGCATATGCATTTAACTTATCCACATATCTCTATATTCTGGTTTCTCATAACAACGTACGAACTATTTATCAAATCATCCAGCTTTCCATGTCTCGGTCTTCCTCTAACCTTTTTTCTTACCATTCTTCCTTCAATTACCTCTTCTAGTGGTAATTGAATTCCTATTCAGGACATGACCCATGCAATTCTTCTTTCAATTCGTGATGCCATTTCAGCTTAACTGTATCTTAATTCTTCTTTGATGCGTAGCTTACCTTGTATTATTTCTTACTGCCTGTTAAGTTTTAATTTTTATATTTTCTTACCTCTTATATTGGCCTAACAATTTAGAATTTATTGCTTAACTTAATTAATTCAATGGCATCTGACGAAGGAATACACTTCCTTAAAAGCAATTGGTATTTATGCTTTCCTTACCGAATTTACCGATTAAAACTAACTCTTAGATGTTTTGGGATGTTTAAAGCAATGGAATCCATTATTTGCCACTGAAGGTCAACTTCAGTAGAAATTGAATAAAGCTATAACGAATTGACTACTTATCAGACATGCATGATAGTATTTACTTTCAAGTTTGTTAATCGCTTGATAGTTCTTCACATTTCCAGTAGCTTTTACATTCAGGACAGCTTACCCGGAATCAAACCCACGGGATTCAGATATAATGAGGATAATTTTAAATAGAGGATTATTCATTAAAATTACTTAAGATTGCGTGGTGGAAGTTCTACACACTGATCGGTGTACTTTGACATTCTACTAGAGAAACCATCCGGAACTCTAATGCCTCAGTCATTCCTTCTGAAAGTAATAACCAAATCACTTGATAACCAAGCCATTAGGCTAGTTAACTCTTTGAAAATACGATCTTAAGTTTGTAGTCATCTGCAATTTTGTATAGCTATATCAGTCCTACGTTATATCATAATACTATAACTATAAGTATAGTGCAATTGTTTATATCTACCAATAGCAGTTCTATATTTATTTTACGACTATCAAATACGGCCTAAGTGTGTAGCCCACTCGTAGCTGTTTGATTACTTCCGTTTTGATATGTAACTTCGCTTATAAAATAATTACATTTAGTTTAATTAAATGTTGAAGAAATTCTAGTTTATTGAAGTATTTTATGTTTCATTAAAACGTTTAAGAAAATTTAAAGCCTATATAATATTGTTTGTTATTTAATTGTTCAAATGAGTGGCCTCACATTGTTTTCCGTTTGTTTCTTTACCACATGCCTGTATCTCTTGTATTTTCGTGTATAAAATCAACTTTCAGCTTAAAACTGTGTTATCGCGTTTTTATGTGTTCTTCACATTGATAGCAGCTTCAGGCCGATATGAAGCCTTCTGTACCAAATGTAACAATTCAGCCATGAAATACACGTATGTTACTACATTCCGTGCATTGGGTATTTCTAAATCATTTATTATTTACGATACATACATGTACAGATATACTTACTTAGTAGATACTTAACAGGTATACTTACTTAGTAGCTAACTATAGCTTGTAATCACTCTTAACCAAGCACAAACTGAACAAAAATAAGTGTAGTAGATGACCGTAATCTGGATTCGATGAATAGATAAAGATCTACCTGGGAAAATTACCAGAAAGCTATGATATTTTCCCAATTTTTCCAATATAGACGTTAATTGGTTAAATAATTAATGCTTACTGAAACTCAGAATATTTACTGATTGTTATGTAACTCTGATTATGATGAAAGCAGACTCTGATTATGAAGATATTCCTGTAACCTGCCACTTGGAAGAGCACTAGAGAGAGAGAGAGAGAGAGAGAGACAGACAGACAGACAGACAGACACACAGACACAGAGAGAGAGAGGGTGAGATATTACACTTTTGCTCAATTAAATGAAATATTTATTTATTTCTACAGTTATAATTGGTTGTCCAACAAATTACTAATCAGTTTTTTCTTCTGACGCTCTAAGGTTCTACACTATAAACAGGGTGATAGTAAACGACCTGGAATTGACTACGGAATGTGTGTTGGGACTCTCGGAACCAAGTGCAGTTGGAAAAGATTTTTGAGCATTTATTAACGATAATAAAATAAGAATAATGTGTGGATATATATAATAACGTGTCATATATATATACATGTATGTATATATATATATATATATATATATATATATATATATATATATATATATATATATATATACTGTTTTTTTATAATTGACACCCCAAATTGTTTTAACAATAAAGTCCTAAGAAGTGGACTGATGTTCTTGAAATTTACAGTACTTGACCAGCAGCCAATTCTACCAAACATAGAGAAATTTAGTTTGAATAACAAATTGGAGTGGGATCAGATAAGAAATTTCCAATACTGGAATACGGGCGTGTTACATTTAGCGTAGCTTATCTCTATAAAAATATTAGCTAACACGCAATATAAAATTTCTGCTAATGCTATTTTGAAGAGCAATCATTTCTTTTCAAAACGACGAAAAATACGTGCTATATGTTCTTAATTGACAAAGTATTGAACTTTTTATGCATGCATTGCATGAAGAGAATAATCGAAGAAGCTGTTTTAACGGCGCTAAAGGACCCCGCTGCAGTGGCTGCGGTGATAGCAGTTGAACCCAGACATGCAATGCAAGCATTAAAAGTTCAATAACTTTGTCAATTAAGAACATATCAGCACGTATTTTACGTCGTTTTGAAAAGAAATGATTGCTCATCAAAATTGCATTAGCATAAATTTTATATTGCGTGCTAGCTAGTATTTTTATAGAGATACTCAACGCTAAATGTAACAGTCCCGTAATCTTATATTGAAAATTTCTTATCTGACCACACTCCTATTCGCGAAACTATACGTTTCGCGTTATTCAAGATATTCAAACTAAATTTCCCTGTTACGTAGAATTGGCTGCTGGTGAAGTGTTGTAAATTTTAAGAACATTGGTCAACTTCTTACGACTTTATTGCTAAAACAATTTGGGGTATCAGTTTTAAAAATCACAGTGTATATATTGGATGGTGGCTCCGACGTGCAAAGAATTTTAATATCCTCTGATGAACTATGCGCATTATTTAAATTTGAATGTTCGGTGTTGACTGATGTTTTTCTGCACAATGAGATGTTTTGCCTTGCACTTTATTTTCTTGTGTCTTCGTATTTTTTGTGGATTTATTATGCGATTAAAGTAGGCCTACATACTATGTATATATATATATATATATATATATATATATATATACATGTATATATATATATATATATATATATATATATATATATATATATATAATGTATATATATATACACTGTGTTTTTTATAACTGATGTTTTAAAAATAAAGTCGTAAGAAGTGGACCGATGTTTTGAAAATTTAGACCACTTGACCAGCAGCCTATTTTACCAAAATAGAGAAAATTTGTTTGAATATCTTTAATAACATGAAAGTTATAGTTTTGTGAATAAGAGTGGGGTCAGAAAAGAAATTTCCAGTACAGGATTACGGGCGTGTTACATGCCGCGTAAAATTTTCTCAATAAAATAATAGCGAAAACGTCACAAAATATCAGCCAATGCTATTTTGAAGAGCAATCATTTCTTTGCAAAATGACGTGCAATACGTGCTGGCATGTTCTTAATTGACAAAGCTATTGAGCTTTTAATGCATACAATTGCATATCTGGCTACAGTTGCTATCACCGCAGCCAATGCAGCGGGATCCTCTAGTGCCACAATTAAAATAACTTATTCGTTTATTCTCTTCATGCGATGCATGCATAAAAAATTCAATAACTTTGCCAATTAAGAACATATCAACACCTATTTTACGTCGTTTTGAAAAGAAATAATTGCTCTTCAAAACAGCATTTGCAGAAATATCATATTTCTTGATAGCTAGTATTTTTGTGGAGATAATCTAAGCTAATTGTAACACGACCGTAATCCTGTATTGGAAATTTCTAATCTGACCCCACTCCTATTCGCGAAATTATAACATTCACGTTATTTAAAATATTCAAACGAAATTTCTCTATGTTTTGTTAGAATTGGCTGCTGGTCAAGTACTGTAAATTTCAAGAAAATCGGTCCACTTCTTACGATTTTATTGTTAAAACAGTTTGGGGTATCAGTTATAAAATACACAGTGTATATTTGGCTGAGTTGGCTTCCCGTTGCTTTCCAAAGTTCTTCCTCGTATACCTCTTACGACACGCTCAGGTAATGGTTGTTTTATTCTTAAGCGTCCAGGACACAACACGGGATACATACACACATACGTATGTACATATAATATATATATATATATATATATATATATATATATATATATATATATATATATATATATCTTTAATTAAGACTCTTCCTGAGTTGTGTCCGGGACGCTATGTATGTATATAAATATATATATATATACTTATATAAAAATATATAAATATGTGTGTGTATATATATATATATATATATATATATATATATATATATATATATATATATATATATATCAGCATCAACTCAACACCAAATGCACTTACATCATATGCAAGAAATATAGAAATAAACTTTTTTTAAATTTTAGTAACATAGGGCATCACATAGTTTTGTAAAAATTAGAATAATGGCCGTCAGGAAAGATGATATACATCTTATCTAGCTGACCACCGTCATAAGGTTGAATTAAATACAGTACAGAACATGAGTGACTACAAGATCAGCACCAGTTTATGTACACTGATGTGAACCCATCACCCCTCTCACTATGACACCCACTACTCCGCTGACCTCATCACCCACCACCCCCACTGTTCCAGTCTCAGCCACCCCACCACCCCTGTGACCACATCCACCCCCGTGACCACAAGCTCCCCACCACCCTAATCATCTCAACACCCACCACCCCTGTGACCACATCCACCCCCGTGACCACATCCACCCCACCACCCTAATCACCTCAACACCCACCACCCCTGTGACCACAACCACCCCCGTCACCACATCCACCTCCCCCGTGGCACCCACCTCCATCACCCCCGTGACAATGTCCACCCCCACCACCCATGGGACACCCACCCCAACCATCTCCGTCACTAAGACCCAAACCACCCCCGTCACTAAGACCCCTACCACCCCAAAATCCCCCGTGTCCACCTACTCCGTGGGATATCGAGAAAACTCCCCCACTGTTATCATTCTGTAAAATAAATCAAGACATAGGCCTACTAAATAAATTAATCCAATAAATCAAGACAAACTCTGTAAACACAATCGTTTAATACACTAAAATACAGTCTCTCTCTCTCCCTCCTTCCCTCTCTCCCTCTTACTATCTCTCTCTCTCTCTCTCTCTCTCTCTCAATCTACTGCGTAATGGCGGGTTCATACATGCGCATTGTAATACTTTCACACTTACATATCCTCGTCTTTTCTTTACTTCATAACTTTTCATATGGACATGTCATCAAATCATCATGTAGAACAAGTCTCGGTCTCTCCTTACTCTATATTATCCGTTCTTCCCTAAATTTCCTCTTTTACCAAATCATTCTCTACTGGAACAAGACCACTTCACTACATTAAATCCTATTCCTTGTCATATGTAATATATTTTATTAGTTACTTCCCTTCTCCAACTCCGTTAAGCACATATTCGCTTGTACTTTTTCAATCCATACTCAATCATAGTTTTAGAATAATTTAATCCATAGTTTCAGAATAGCTCTCTCTCTCTCTCTCTCTCTCTCTCTCTCTCTCTCTCTCTCTCCTAGTGCACTGCCTATTGACAGGCCCATAGCATTTAACCCCGCCATAGCGTATATTTCTATCTTCGGCTTTCTCTTCATATCAGCATGCTGGGCGGCGGCGGGTTCGGTTAGCCGGGCGGCGATTCAGCGCGTGTTGCTGGAATCTTTTCTTTCAAACCTCGAATTCTTTACACCGGGGTAAATAATAAAAGCAAAATAATAACAATTAAAATTAATAATTAAAAATGAGGTAAAATGATCAACTATGTTGATATCTCTCACTTTTAATACCAAATGTTTTAACCGTAGGGCCATTTTCCTTATCCATTTTACCAGTCCTGTAAATTTCCGAGATTTTACTGTCAGATCAGCGTGACCGAGAATCGAATCCACGGGAGTTCAATTCAGCTCAAGATCGTTCATTTCAAATTTAATTACGTTACTTGACGCCTCTAACATTTGCGCTATTGAGACAATCCAATTAAGAAAAAATTAAAAAAATTTAAAATTAATTAATTACTTAAGTATTTAGTCAATCAGTTAATGTAATAAAACTAAGCAATTACAAATTACATGGAAGGATATAATGTGTTAAAATTTGTTGCTACCAATGAATCTCTTATTTATCGGTAGTGCGATCATAAAGCAGGCCAACGTTTAATACGATATGCTGGTTTAGAATTTCCATATGGCATAAAGAATAATACCCAGAGAGATAAGATTAGTGACATAAAATCTTGAAAGTATTTACCCCTGTGTCTGAAGAGAGACTGTTGTTAGGGCAGCCTGTGCATATGTAAATAATCAAAAAAAGGATAACTATGAAGCCAACTATGGCGGGACCTATGAACGCAGCCGGATGAACCATCTCAGAGCCAATGCGAGAATTTTAACTAGTTAAATATTTCAACGTATGAACAATCTTAGCTGCAGAATCAAAGTCTGATTAGCCAAGCGAACTTTAATTTCTAAACTTCTTTACAGCTACTTATGCACAGTCCGCTGAAAGAAAAATTATGAAAGTATCATTATTCAACGCAGTTTGTTTTAGTCAATCTATAATCAACTCTCGCCTTCTACCCACTAATCAATCAATCAAGTAATCAATCAATAAGAATGTATCGTCCGGTTCCTCGCCATTAGGCAATGTCAGGAACATCTCTTGCAGACTTTACACAAACAGGCGCCTAAGCACCACAGGCGCCTAAGCATGACGACTGAGTACACAGAGACCACAAGAGAAGACAACCGGAAACCACTCAAGGGGTGCGTGTTTGATATTATATATGTATATTATTATTAATTTATTATATATAATAAACTATTCTCGACCCTGCGCAGTATTCAACGTAACATAACGATAACATTCGTGAGACGAATCCAAGCCGACCACAAAGGATTGTCTAAAACGGTGCACAATCGAATATCCAAAAAACAGTCCAGAAATAAATTAAACAAAAAGGAAGTTTGCGTGCTGGCTGTAACTCATGAGCACTGGATGGAAAATATTGATAGAAAACGTAATCCTAAGGAAATAGAATTCCATCTGCGGTGCAGCATGCTGGAAAGAACGATTAGATAGCTTAAAGCGTAAGGTTAGATCTCATAAAAAGTAATTACTTTAGAAAGCCAAGTAAAGAAGACCGCATCACTTTAGTCAAGTGACGCATAGAACTTTGTCCAGGGATGGTGATAGACGTACATATATACATTAACGAAGCCGTTTTGTACATGCTACTCTCTTTAATCTTTAGCCGCCAGTGAAAGTACTTTAAAATAGGTGTAACATGTGAGTACTTGGACCTACAAAACAAATTGCCGTGCAAGCGAATTCTGAACAGTCTGCTACAGATCAATTTCACAGACAGAAGATTTAAAAACAGGAAATATTTACTTCTAATTAATAATAATAATAATAATGATAATAATTATAATAATAATTATTTTTTTTTATTATAACTGTTTAACGTCCGTTTCCTCATCCAAGGATGATGTCATGGACGTCCCCACAGCACACATCACTACAGATCAATTCACCCAGACCAATCGGCAAAAGAAATGTGCTGAGGAGAAGTAAAGAGATAAATTATAAAGAGATAAGTGCTAAGTAGATATAGTGCATTCCAAAAGTGCATCAATGTGCTTAATTAATATCTGCAGGCAAATTAGTAATCTCAAAATATAATTTATAAGCAAATTCAGGCTATATCATTAGGATTTCATAAATTTATCGGTACAATACGTGCAGATCTGTAAGTACAGAATGCAATACGACGCGCCGCTGCATGTATTGTACTCTATTCCAAACCTAGATCTACACCAACTGTACATTGCTTCGTAGAGCAATTAACTTAGTTATTTATAGCCTGTGCTTAAGTCTCAATTTTTGTGACAAACATGCGAAAGAGCATGGCCAAATAATTAGTTTTCTGGAAAATCTCAAGCGAGTTAAACGCATGTATACGTTGAATAGCCTATTGGCATAGAAAAGGCTCAGTTATATTAACGGCATTTGAACATACATGTACCCTTAAAGAAAGTTTGCTTCTAATTTGAAATATTTATAATAATAATAATAGTAATAAATAATAGTAAAGGTTTAAAGTTCGTTTCTCATGCAAAGATGTTGTTAGGGACGTCTCCCGTCACGTGTGATTACACTATAAATCTATTCACACAAACTATTTGAAAAATATGTAATCAAGACGAAAATAGATCCAAAACGAAGCCTGTCTGGTGATCAAAAACACTCAGTCAAGATGATATAAATTTATGGTGGGCTCGGTGAAAATCAGAAGAATATTTATTTTAATAAATTTTTTACTAAGAACACCACGAGATGGTCATAAAGCCCTGTACAGTTCACAAATAACACACACAATCTAGCACATGCAACAGATAAAACAAAAACTAGGCCTATATGTTAACTACATGTATAGTGAAATTAAGTTACAAATTTAAGAATTAGGATTAGCATAAGTTATGATAATAGGCTTACTCAATCAATAAATTATACTTAAGGGTATAGCTTAAAAATAAAATTAGGAAAGTAAAATAAACATGAGCAAAAAAGTCCATAAAGTTAATAAATAAATAAACAAGTCCAGTAAAGTTAATGACTATTTATTATGTGCTATCTATTCCAACCGCAGCAGTTCACCTCTGACAGCATTCCTTGTGATTAGGAAACTTTTAGCCTTTTTCATCTAAGCACATCCCTCAACGATTAAAGAGCTTCCGGTAAAGACAATAAAACTTCCGATAGAGATTCAGGCTTACTAAATCACTAGCTTTAGTGCAGAATTTTATCTGCTTCATATTGAGGTCATAGCACTGCTAATCACGCACTTAATAATTAACATATGAAGCTTTTATAAAATTATAATAGATGATATACGCCTATTTATCTTTCCTGCTGATCGTTGATTTACATTACTGTAGGCCTACTAGTTAAACTTTCAAAGGAAACCTAACGTTTTCAACATAATCTAAATATTCTTGAGAAATTGTCTACTAAACTGACTGCCAGTATACTGAGTATTCAATACCAGTAATGATCAAATAAATTAGCAATCTGTATATGCCATTGTAGGCTACCTATAAATGTCTGTGCATACAACTATATGCATACAAGTTAGCGCTAAATTTCAGGCTCTGCTACGTCAATGACGCTCCTAAAGTACACCTACACCGAAGCCCAAATGTAGCAAATCAATACCCAGTAAAAAAAATGCTAGCATTCTGTTTCGTTTCCAACACAAATGTTCTTCATTGTGCGTGTATACCATCTGTACTAAAAGTAGTTAGGCTCAAGGATTGCTCATGATTTTGAGAAATCATGATAATGAAATCATGATCGTCTCATGATTTTGCGGAAAATGTTCGATAAAATAAACGCTCATTATAGTGAAATGATCAGCTATGTTGATATCTATCATTTTTAATACCACATATTTAAACCGATACGCAATTTAGACTATTTCCGTATAATCAGTCCAGTGAATGTCCGAGATTTTACTCTCTGATCAGCGAGGCTGGGATTCGAACCCACGAGGGTTTAATTCACATGTCATTTTAAACTTCATGACGTTACCCCTATGCTATTTAGACATTTCATAGATAGTAAAATAAAAAGTGAACACGTTGTATTGTGAAATGATCAACTACGTTGATATCTGTCACTATTTAATACCACATTTTTAAACCGTTAGGCAATTTAGACCATTTTCCGTTTAACCAATCCAGTGATTTTCCGATATTTTACTCTTAGATCAGCGCGGCTCCGATTCGAACCAACGAGGGTTCAATTCACCTGTAATTTGTGATTTGTAATTTGAAACTTCATGACGATACCCCTACGCTATAAAGACATTTCAAAGATAAAGTTTTTAGCAAGCACAAATTATTGGTTTTATGGAGAATTCCAAACTTTTCTTTTCAGATAGGCCTATAGAGCAAACTAAGTGTGGAGGAGTGGTTTATTCCTAACAGGAAGTCAATCTTACTTAACTTCAAATAAAATAGAATAAAAACTAGAATATTTTAGATAGGATGGATATATGAATTTCCAATATATGTTTAATTTAGATATTGTTTTCAAAAAAATAAGCCTTCAGAGATATTTTAATATTTGGAAATCATTTCAATTCCACGTTCAATTCAATTGTTGACAAATCATTTCAATTAATTTCAATTGTGATTTTTTCAATTTCAATTGTTAGAATATAGATCGCATTCAGTTGCTTTCGTTAAAATGAATTCGTAGTAGGAGTTTATGCACAGGCCCAATAAGTCTAAATATATAAACTTGAATATAGGAAAGTGAATGTATGCGAAGATAACTAGTTCCTATTATTACTGGGATCCGAGATTGGAAAGAAGGTGGAGGATCTGGACAGGGGTAAGTAAATGCATGCACCAGAAAAACTTTTTCCCTATTATCTAAAAATTGTCCATGATGAAGGAGTTGAGAGACTATTAGAACAAATTGTCAATCTGAACTTCTATGAAATAAGACAGAAAAATGCAACTAAAGTTGATAATCAAACCAGAGAACAATACATTATCATATCTAGTAATACTGTAACTCGATCTACATTGTTTCGACAATTTTCTTCATAATGGTAGTTACGTTTTCGAATACAGGTTTGCAACGTCTCAACTCCACATGTTCCAGATTTAAATCCGTTGTCCGAAGGGTGTTTCAGAGCCTGCTTCTGTAACTGATTTGCTTTTTATTTTTCTCCTCATAAATCTCGTATAACATAACATAACATAACAGCACACAGGGTCAGGAAGCACAGATGCTTGTTTAAGGCCCATTTCCTCCTTTCTCTCCTTAGTTATTAGTATTATTTACTTTTTGATGGCGCAGCATTTGCAGCCGGCTCGGATTTAAGAATAACCTTCCATCACCCGGGGATATTTTCTTCAAAGCCATCAACACTCGGTCTTCCAAGGTGGTCACCCACAAAGTACTAGTCGAGGCTGAAGTAGCATAACTTCGATTTTTTGATATGCAATTAAACCAAATGCGCTAAATCCCGCCGTATTCCTCATATGGAACTTTCAAGAATGGGCCTCAGCATTACTTTAGCCCACTCGGTACTATAATTGTAAAACAGGAGGTGGCTGAGCTACATATCTAAAAACCTTCGTCATCATCATCTTCCCTTCAGAAGTCTTCTACAACACGTGCAATCACCGGAGCTATCTATCTTAAAAAATCCAAATTAACCCGGCACTATCTCGTGGACCGGGCCCCACTCGTGCCCCGGATAGCCCCAGGCTCACGATGAGCCAGGCTCCCTCTTAGTGCATCGGGCACCCCGGGCAACCCCCGAGAAACTCCCGGAAAACCCTCAGACACCCAGGGCACCCCTCTGGGAACCATCAGGGCACACCCCCGGACACACTCCTGGGCACCCCGTTCACCCCCGGGCACTTCTCCCAGGGCACTCCCCCCAGGGCACTCCCCATGCACCCCGGGGGACTCCTGTTCATCCCAGGGCACCAATGAATAGTGGATTAATTTACTTTCTTGAATTTGTCCGCATAATTAGGTTAATCGAAACAACCTTCAATGTAAGTCAGTTGTTGTTATTTACATATTTTGTGTTAGTTGTGCAATGCAAGAACCCCCGACCAGCTTTTATAAAGACGGTTACAAGTTTTTTTTAATAGGTATTTTTATTGAAGACTGGAATCTGAAATTCTAAATGAAATCTTGAATGCTGAGCGGGCTACAAACCTATAAACTATAGTAATTACCCTGTAGTGCACAAACGGCTCCTTAATGTCTTAGGCCCCTAGCCCAGCCCCCCCCCCCCCCGCGCTACGCTCCTGAATGTAAATTAAAGATTGTTGCGATTGATCTTAGTTTAAATACTATTATAAAATATGCCTACTTTAACGCTATACGTATATAAATGAAACAAATAAAAATGCACCTTTCTCTATAGTAAGACATTTCACAACAAAGAAAATAGCCCCACTCCATAGCATATATTTCCAGTTCATTTCTTCTCTGAACTAGCGCAACGCAGAACGAAAAGAATCAATTGAAATCTAAATAATCAATTGAAAGTCTCAATAGCGCAATGGTTAGAAGTGTAGATAACGTCATGAAATTTTAAATGACAGACCCTGAGGTGAATTGAACCCTCGCGGGTTCGAATCCCAGCCGCGCTGATCTGAGAGTAAAATCTTGGACATTCATTGGACTGGCTATACGGAAAATGGACTAAATTGCTTAACGGATTTAACATGTGGTATTAAAAGTGATAGATGTCAACAAAGTTGATCATTTCACTATAATGAGTATTATTATTATAGTTATTATTAATGCGTGTTTTACCTTTTTTAAATGTGAGATTTAATGTACAGCTGCTGCTTCACTGACTAAAACGTCTACAGTACTAAAACCTAATTTGTGCTCAGTTTTTGTGTTTTAAATAATATTGTTTTTTTGAGTTAGGAACAAACACTAGTTTCTGAAGATACTCATTCGTTTTATTTTGCGTATTATTATATTGTTATATTTCATGCATTCGGAAGGAGGGTGAAACGGTAAAGGATGCTCGATTTTAAAAATAGTAGCCTCGGTTTCAAAATGAAGTTCAGACCCCTAGTGTTGGCTCTAGGTTGTTGTTGTTGTGTTTCATTCCTCATGTATCTGTTGCTTTAGCAACAGATGATACACAGCAACAACTTGCATCTGATGCCAAAGCTTCTGCCAGTGATACCAAAGTCAGTATTATTTGTTATAGAAGGACTATTTATTTCAACGTTGCTGTGTTGCTACGTCTTTTGCAAATCAACTGTTGCCACTGCTGCTGTTACAAGCTTCACAGCTGCCGCAACAACTGTCGCAACGGCTGCTTCTGTGTAAGCTACTGTCCCAGCTGCTAATATTAATGACTTCGTAATTAACCACTGATCGCAATGTAGTAATTTCTTTGTTCTTCAACTATTACACGTGTCACAACCAGTGGCGGATCCAGAGGGGAGGCCCAGGGGGCCCGCCCCCCCTTTAGGCCCGCTGATAATATGGCCCCACTAGGGGCCCATACTTGACATACTTGATATACTTGATTTATTTGATCTACTAGCCCTGTATAATGGAAGAGGGCCCGAAAAGTGTTGACCGTTTCACTTGCTCTCAATTTTTACTTTAACCACTGCATTAGAGTATAAAATGGTGTAAGTAAAAAATGTGAACTCTGTCCCGGAGCAGTGATGCAAACAGTCTCGGCTTGATTAGTAAATGTGACCTAATTTTGGCGGTGGAGGGGCTTAAGCCCTCCCCACCGCCAAAATTGGGTCACTTTTACTAACTAGTAAATGTGACCTAATTTTGGCGGTGGAGGGGCTTAAGCCCTCCCCACCGCCAAAATTGGGTCACTTTTACTAGTCGTCCAGATCCGCAGAGTTTCTTCAGAGGTGAAAAATTAAACTACTTTTTTTTAAAACAAATGTAGGATTTTAGGCATTATAGGTTTTCCCCTGACATTAGAACGAGTATGAGTTGGGGGAGGTAAGTTTCGGGGATATAATTCACATTCACTCTATGAGCCACACGCGGTAGTGAAATCATTTTTAGCCCCCCCTCACACATCATTTTGTCTGGTTGCGTCACATTGCCCGAAGAAGGCGGGGATAAGCAAAAGGATGTGTACACTCTCAAAACAAATTCGGGCCCCCCTTACAAAAAAAATCCTGGATTTGTCCCTAGTCAAAACGCACGTGTTTACATAGTTTCGTTGCTTATTATATTGTATTTGCGGCTATAGTAGTTTACGTTATTTCCTCATTCACTCCTTTATTATTAGAAATAGGTGTCTTTAAAAAGAACGCGTTAATGTGAAATGACGAACTATGTTTGATAACTATCACTTTTCAAATTTACCACATGTTTAAACCATTTGGCAATATAGTCCATTTTCTGTATTACCAGTCCAGTGCATGTTCGAGATTTTAGTCTAATATATACATATATCTCATATATACGTGCGTTTGTCTCATACATATATACATGTATATATACATGTATATATATATATATATATATATATATATATATATATATATATATATATATATATATATAAATCCTTAGTGCACTGCCGACTGGCAGGTCCATGGTACATAACGCCTCCGCTTATATCTATATTCCCTTTTCTTCTTGATGTCGACATACGAGAGGATCTCCAGATCATCTATAACATTTCTTTTGATATACCGTTATTCTTGGAAGATTCTGTTAATGACGAGGTGGGCCCCTATACTTCATCCTCATATATATATATATATATATATATATATATATATATATATATATATATATATATATATATACATATGTTAAGAACTTGAAATTATACATATATAATTAATCTATTATTAATTATTATGGATATAATTTATGTTGTGATAATGCGTGTTTGCTATTGGCCAGGCAGTGGTCAAGCTGCAAAGTAATTGAATCTGATTTGTCAGTTACCAAATGACCAAGCGTCACCTGTGGTAGAATATTTGATATTCGTGTAAGAGAGATATTCAAGTTGTGGCGGCCGGACGGGCAAGTCCACACGGCGTAGGCCGAGGGCCGAAACCGAAGTCGAATCTAGATTATTGATATTTCAGGGTTCAGGGATTGTGTATTTAGATCTTACATCCAGTTTTAAGTTTTAGTGTTCGTACATATTTAATTGTAGTGCTGTTTTTATTTAATATTAAATTGTGAGATGCTATTTAGAAATCTGTGCCTTGACTTCGATATTTCATCAGTAAGGATTAATCACAGAGATCCTCACAACTACTGCAAATCGGAGTCCCACACGCCTGGAGAAATACAATCTCTAGTGTACTAGAGCAGGCCAAGGCATTAAATTACAGTCACGGACCGAACAAACGTCCTATGCTGTGATCCAACGACGAGTTGCGAGACTAAAGGCAGCATCAGCGACGCGAGTTCTTTATAAATGGTGCTCAGACCGGGGACTTGTAATTAGGAGATTGCCTAAGGTATATTTTCGTGCCGGAGTGGTCATACTCTATGAAATAGGACATCATCGATCCGATCGTCAGCACTACATCGTCATCACGTAAGGACCGATCATTTTGGAAGGTGAATTCGGATAGCGGCCGTCTAGAGTGACAATTAAAACTACGTATGGAGATTATCCTACGATGAGCACACCATCGATAATTCAGTAGATATTGAAATGGGCTACTGATTGTAATTATCATCGCCGTGGTTCTATTGTAATAGTGTAAATTACGCTAACTGAATGAGCTCGTTGTGAGTTTGAGAAGACTGTACGTAAAGGATATTTTCTGAAATTTAAATTGAACTTTGTTGAGCAGAGCTGAAAGACTATATATGGACGTTTCGATTGAATCTGCATAAATTGCCAATGTTGGATACATGTCATGTAGAGCTGTGTAAATAGAGTGCAACATTAATTTCTCGCTGAGAGAACGTCAGATTATTCTGCAGTACATTCTTATAGTGTGTCAGATAGAGGTGTGAATCTGTGTGCAAACAATCACTGCACATCTCGGATATAGAAACTGCGTGCCCGTCTACAAATCGTCAACTGGACATATTGGCGTTAAGTAAACTGTGATATTTGACTTGTGGTCGAATTAGTCGGATGTCAGTTACCTATCTTACCATCTTCACCGCCCCTCAGTCCTACCGCTATTCATCAGATCAACTGCATGGTCAACAGGGGAATTGACATGCCAGTTAGATTTCTCAATTGGTTTCTCTCAGAAGGGCTTAGCTTGGCACACCTGTGCTAACATTATTTAGATTGTCACGGAGCCGATCTACATGTGACAGAGAGCCTAATCCCTTCGACAAAGTTCCAACAGCAGTGGGACTGCCATGTGAATGGAAATGACCAGGTAACTGTAGTGTGGTGTAAATGACGTTGAGTAAACATTTGTCGGAAGTTGACTGATTATGATTACGTAATGATTTAGTGATTTTTAGTGCAGGTATTGAATCACAGTAATTTGACATTTAATATAAATTTATACTCTTGCGGATTTGCTATTTAAGATTTTAGATTTTGATTCATGGAAATATTATAAGGACTGTCTGTATTTGAAAGACTTATGATTAGTATTAAATGTTTAATAAGATTTTGAGTAGTTTATTTCGCGTTAAGTTTTAGTGATATTTGTGTTTTATTTGATCGCTTTGATTTTATTTACGCGTATTTTCTTGTATTAGTCTTATGACTTAGTTCAGGAGTGGACCTTGGTTGAACTGATGTTGTATAACTTCGAGATTTTCTGTATTGTGCTTTTTTATTAGTTTCTAGTAGATGTTTGCTTTAGATGTATATTATTGTCTTATTCAATTATGTGCGTGATAAGAGATCTATAGGAGATGTTATAGCAAGTAAGCTATACGTGGAGGAAGTCGGAACAAACGATGTTATGTCGTAGAGTTATGTCAAAATTACTTAAAGCTCATGTGTGTGTCCTTGAGGTAACTATTATTGATCTCTTAAATAATGCTGCACCCAGTACTTTGCTAGTGTTCATAGAACCATGGAAGCAATACTTGAAGCGTGCATTTGCATTAATTTATGATAAATTTTGTATGCATCACTAATGAGCACTTATGAGATTTTTTGAGGTGATGATATATTTGGATGCTAGGTAGCCAGGTAATTTTCCAATGTTTCTTAGAACACAAATGGTAAGCCTGAAGTCTATGTCGTATTGATATATTTGAGATTTTGCGGGGAGATTTTTAATAATGCAACGCCCATGTTGCCTTTTGCTATATTTAAAGATATAAGCAGCATTCATTAATTTATTTTGCTAGGGAAGTAGAAACCCTATATAAGCAAAGCCCGTATTGTGAGAGACACAGTGGCTGAACGAGATTTGATTTTTATTGCATTGATTTGCATAAAATATTAATCAAAATGTACGTGGAGAGATTTTGACATTTGATGACTGGCTTATTTAAAAGATGTAAAAAATATGCTAAGTCAATCATTTGAAGGATGATATTTGTGAAGCTTTGGAGGTGACTTATAAAAAGCCCATATGTGTTTCGCCACGTATTGCTTAACTGTACCGATGTTGAAATTAATTTGTGGCTGACAATGTGCTTATTGTCCAAGAGGTCGTATCAGAGACGACATATAATTGTACTGACCATTCCTTGGTCATCTGTAAATCGTACATCTTGTAACAATTTTCCTCCTACTTTTATTCCTTCGTCCATGTCGTATATATATATATATATATATATATATATAGATATATATATATATATATATATAATATATATATATATATATATATATATATATATATCCTCATCCACTCAACACTCAATGCACTGACATCATATGCAAATATAAAATAGAAATAAACTTTAAAAAATCTTAGTAACACAGGGTGTCACGTAGTTTGAAAATATTAGAGTAACGTACGTCAGGAAACATGATATATATCTTATCTAGCTGACCACTGTCATAAGGCTGAATTAAATGCAGTACAGAACATGAGTGACTACAAGATCAGCACCAGTTTATGTACACTTATGTGAACCCATCACCCCTCTCACTATGACACCCACTACTCCGATAGCCACAACACCCACCACCCCCACCGTCCCGGTCTCAGCCACCCCACCACCCGTGACACCCACCACCCCAATCACCTCAACACCCACCACCCCCGTCACATCCACCCCCACCACCTCCGTCACATCCACCCCCACCACCTCCGTCACATCCACCCCCACCACCCCAAAATCCCCCCCCACTATACCCATGTCCCCCATGTCCACCTCCTCCGTAGGATATCGAGAAAATCTGTAAAATAAATCAAGACATACTCTGTATACACAAATGTATAACACATTCAAATACAGTCACTCGCCCTCTCTCTCTCTCTTTCCCTATCTCTATCACCCTCTCTTTCTCTCACTCTCTCTCTCCCTGTCTCCCTCTCTTTCTCTTTCTCTCTCTCTCTCTTTCCCTCTCTCTCTATTTCTATCTCTCTCTCTCTTTCCCTCTCTATCTCTCCTTACTCTATATTATCCGTTCTTCCCTTAATTTCCGCTTTTATCAAATCATACTCTACTGGAACAATACCACCTGACTACATTGCATCCCATTCCTTGTCATATTTATTATATTATATATTATCAAGCGGGGTGTCATGGTCAGATGGCAAGCGACCGGACGGCATAACTTTAGTGCTCTGGTGCAATGGTAGATGTACCGTAAGGGATGTCACGGTCATTGACACTATCGCAAACTCTTCCAGAATGCAACTTCAGTCACTGCCGTTGGATGTTGAACTAGTCGCCTCTAAGTAAATTGGATAAATACCATAATCTGTCCTTAGGGTATGAAGTTCTTCTCGTGGCGATTGAAACCATGGGCCCCATGAATCCTGATGGAGTTGACCTCATTAAATCCATCGGCAGACTTATTGCAGAGCAAACCGGTGATAAGCGAGAGACCTATTTTCTTTGGCAAAGGCTTTAATGGATTTGCAAAGATTTAATGCAGTCTGCTTAGAAATTCAACAAGCTAATAAGTCGTCAATAAGCGCTATATGACAACAAGTAACCGGGCCGCGATTCAGCACGTGTTGCTCGAATCGTTTCTATCAAACCTCGGGTTCTTTACACCCGGGGTAAATAATAAAAGAACAGAAATAATAACAATAAAAAAAGTGAAAATTAACAATGAGGTAAAATGATCAGCTATATTTTAGTCATCCAGTGTCCATGAGCAGCGACCTGCGTCTAAACCATCTTTTCTTTAATTCCCTTTACTTTGGACTGATTTTCTGGATTTCGGAATTTGCACCGTTTTTAGACTTTCTTTTTGCTCGCTGGCTTGAATTTGTATCAATAGTGCTCGATGATGTCATTGATGAGTGTAGCACTATAATTGTTGTTAATATTATTTTGTTGATATCTATCACTTTTAATACCAAATGTTTAAACCGTTGGGCAATTTAATCATTTTCATTTAATCATTTAATCATTTAATCATTTAATCAATTTAATTTCCCTATAACCAGTCCTGTAAATTTCCGAAATTTTACTCTCAGATCAGCTCGACTGAGAATCGAACCCACGAGAGTTCAATTCAGCTCAAGATCGTTCATTTAAATTAGATCACGTTTCATTACGTTGGCGCCTCTAACCGTTTCGCCATTGAGACAATCCAATTAAGAATTGGTTAACTAATTCATTAATTAATTACTTAAAAATGTAGTCAATAATTTAATATAATTAAATCAAGCAATTACCATTTACATAGAACAATATAATGTGTTAAAATCTGTTGCTACCAATGAATCTCTTATTTATCGGTAGTGCGCTCACAAAGCAGGTCAACGTTTGATACGATATGCTGCTTTAGAGTTTCCATATGGCAGAGAGAATAATACCCAGAGAGATAAGATTAGTGATATAAAATCTTAGAAGTATTTACCCCTGTGTCTGAATGTAGATTGTCGTTAGAGCAGCATACGCGTATGTAAATTATCATAGGAAGGAGGACAACTATGAAGAAAGCCACGATGGGAACTATGATCGCAGCCGGATGAACCATCTCAGAGCCAATGCGAGAATTTTAACTAGTTAAATATTTCAACATAAAAGGACAATCTCAGCTGCAGAATCAAAGTCTGATTAGCCAAAAGAATTTTAATTTGCTAAACTTCTTTACCGCTACTCATGTACAGACCACTGAAAGAAAAATTATGAAAATATCATTATTCAACACATTGTGTTTTTGTCAATCTATAATCAACTCTCGCAGTCTACCCACTAAGAAGGCAACGGGAAACCACGCAAGGGGTGCGCGTTGGATATTATATATCTGTATATTATTAATAATTTATCATACACTATTCTCGACCCAGTGCTGTATTCAACATAACAATAGCATTATTGAGACTAATCCAAGCCGACCAGCAAAAGATTGTCTAAAACGGTGCACAAACGAAAATCCAAAACAAAAATCCAGAAATAAAGAGAATTTAAAAAGGTTTAAATGCGGTCGCAACTCATGGACACTGGATGGAAAATATTGATAAAATGTAGGTCTTGAACTGCCTATAGAACTGCTCATAGGAAAGCAACGGAATGGAGGTAATAGAATTCCAGAACTGCGGGGCAGCATGCTGGAAGGAACGATTAGATAACTTAGAGAGTGAAGGTAAGCTAGGTCTCAAAAGAGTAATTAATTTAGAAAACCAATAGATCAGTTCGGTAATTGAAAACATATTTTGTTGTATGGTAACACTGGTTTGTTCATGTTGACATCTGATACATAAATTTACATGTAAATGTAATGGGTCTATATTATAACTTCATTATGATGCATGCATACCGTTATAATGGGTGAAAGAGTTAAACTATAAGTGTTAAGTTATTCTTTAATTAATATACGTATAGTAGGTTGTAAAGTAAATAACATTTCTAAAGAAAACTTGTATTAGAAATTTTATGAGGAACTAGTACATTTCAATAGTATTCTATGCAGTGTTTACTTTTTCTAGTCCACTGTTTATATTTGGTGTCCACGATGTTCTATTTATAGCTATTACCGAAAAGATCTATTGACAGAAGGCTGCATCACTTTAGTCAAGTGAAGCTTAGAACTTTGTCCAGGGATGGTGATGGATGCATACGTTAACGAAGCCGTTTTATACATGCTACTCTCTTTAATCTTTAGCAAGAGAAAAGACTTTAAAATAGGTGTATCATGTGAGTACTTGGAACTACAAAACCAATTGCTCGTACAAACGAAATCTGAACAATCTGCTATGGTTGAATCTCACAGGCAGGAAGATTTAAAACAGGGAATATAATGCGTCACACTATGAACAGATAAGTATTAAGTAGACAAAGTGCGTTCCAAAAGTGCATCAAGGTGCTTACTTATTATTTGCATGAAATTAGTAATCTCAAAATCTAATTTATAGGCAAAATTCAGGCTATATCATTAAGGTTTCAGAAATTTATCGGTAAAATACATGCAGAATTGCAGATCTTCAAGTACAGCGTGCAATGCTACGCGCCACTACATGTATTGTACTCTATTTCATACTGAGATCTATAGCAACTGTATATTGCAGCGAAGACTGAGTCATTTATCACCTGTGCTGAAGTCTATAGTATTGTGACAAACATGCGACAGAGCTTGACCAAAACAATTAGTTTTGTGGAAAATCTCAAACGAGTTAAACACATGTAGGCCTATATGTTGAACGGCCAATTGGAAAAAACATGGCTCAGTTATATTAACGGCATTTGAACATACTCTTCCAGAAAGTTTGCCTCTAATTTAAAATGTTTCTAATAGTAAAAATAAATAATAAAAAAGGTTTAAAGTCCGTTTCTCATGCAAAGACAATGTCAGAGACGTTCCTCGCCGCATGTGATGATTGCACTACAAATCTATTCACACAAACTAATTGAAAAATATGTACTTAAGAGGAAAATAGATCCTAAACGATGCCTGTCTGGTGATCAAAAACACTCAGTCAAGATGATATAAATTTATGGTGGGCTCGGTGAAAATCAGAAGAATATTTATTTTAATAAATTTTTTACTAAGAACACCACGAGATGGTCATAAAGCCCTGTACAGTTCACAAATAACACACACAATCTAGCACATGCAACAGATAAAACAAAAACTAGGCCTATATGTTAACTACATGTATAGTGAAATTAAGTTACAAATTTAAGAATTAGGATTAGCATAAGTTATGATAATAGGCTTACTCAATCAATAAATTATACTTAAGGGTATAGCTTAAAAATAAAATTAGGAAAGTAAAATAAACATGAGCAAAAAAGTCCATAAAGTTAATAAATAAATAAACAAGTCCAATAAAGTTAATGACTATTTATTATGTGCTATCTATTCCAACCGCAGCAGTTCACCTCTGACAGCATTCCTTGTGATTAGGAAACTTTTAGCCTTTTTCATCTAAGCACATCCCTCAACGATTAAAGAGCTTCCGGTAAAGACAATAAAACTTCCGATAGAGATTCAGGCTTACTAAATCACTAGCTTTAGTGCAGAATTTTATCTGCTTCATATTGAGGTCATAGCACTGCTAATCACGCACTTAATAATTAACATATGAAGCTTTTATAAAATTATAATAGATGATATACGCCTATTTATCTTTCCTGCTGATCGTTGATTTACATTACTGTAGGCCAACTAGTTAACATTTCAAAGGAAACATAACGTTTTCAACGTAATCTACATGTATATATTATTGAGTTGAATTGAATCGAATCACGTTTATTTCACTTCGGTAAAATCGAACACTATTGAGAAATTGTCTGCTAAACTGATTACCAGTATACTGAGTATTCCATACCAGTAATGATCATATCAATTAGCAATCTGTATATGTAATTGTACCTATACATGTATGTGCATATACATGTAACTACATGCATACAAGTTAATGCTAAACTTCAGGCTCTGCTACGTCTATGACACTCCTAAAATACACTGAAGCCTACATGTATCAAATCAATACCCAGTAAACAACAATGCTAGCATTGTGTTTCGTTTCCAACACAAAGGCTGTTCTTTATTGTGCTTGCCTATCTATTACTCTGTCCTAAAAGTAGTTAGGCTACATCGTCTCATATGCTTTTGCGGAAAGCACTTGATAGAGCAATGGGCAAGCACAAAGGATTAATTTTATGGAAGATTTCATACTCGCGTTTTCAGATATAGAACAAAATAAATGAAGCGTGGAGGAGAGGTATATTCCTAAGCAAGAAGTCAAAGGTGACTCGACTTCTAATTTAGAGACTTTTCAGAAATACAGGCCTTACAACATAAGCCTCACATGCCTTGGCCTAGAGGTGTTTTGTAACAAAATGATTTACGTTGGTCCCATGCATAGTTTTTATGTTTAAGCGAGTTGTGCCTTGACTCATTTAAATAGCCTAATCGCTAGGCTGCTGCACGTATATATATTATATATAAAATTAACTATTAAATATGTGACTAACCGGCGTGTCAAAATTACTCAAATCTAATATTTGCTCAGTTTTATGTTTCAAATAATTGGTTTTGAGTGAAGGATATACACTTTTTCAGATGTTACTGATTCTTTTTGTGTCATGATATTTTTAATTTGGTGTATTCGGATAGAAATTGAAACGGCGGAGAGTGTGTTACTTCAAAACTAGTAGGGTCTGTCAATAACTTTCGTTCAGATCCATAGTATTGGCTATAAGTTGTTGTTTTCTGTCGTATATCTGTTGTGTCAGCTGTTGAACTTGCTGCGAAAGCCTTATCTAGTACGCAGTGTTTATTTGTACACGATAAAATGTAAACAAAGAGTGAAAAATGAACTTGGAATAAGAAGTATCTCAGCTGCCAGCTGCGAAGAAATACCTCAGCTGCCAGCTGCGGCGAGCGTGTAAGCTTGTTATTGTTTACAATCTATTACCGCTCTTTTCTTCCGTTTGATTGACGCGATGTGTACTTCGATTTCGTCGTGGTCTATCACTTAATTGTGGGCTAGCGTAGTTTGATTCCGCGTCTGCGTCAAACTCTAATTTTATCTAACACTCCTATATAATACTAGTGTTATCGAACCTAATCCAGGTGTATTGTAACATTTTAGGCGTTCTGTTTGTTCTTTATCATGAGAGACAACATAAGATAATTTTGTAATATTTGCGGTAAGCATTTTGCTTGTCAGTCAAGTTATAATCGTCATGTTAAAGCCTTTCACTTGAGCAGTAACATACGATATTGGTGTAATATTTGCAGTAAGCAGTTTGCTAATAAGTTTAATTATAGTCGCCATGTTAAAGTATTTCACACGGCAAATGCCACTGAGAATGCTGGAGTGAATGTTAATTCAAATCAGGATGTGACATGTGATGCTCCGGTGCAAGATAGTGTTGATATAGTTGAAGTTGTGCCTGCAACTGCAGTGATTGGTGATGTCAGTGTAACTGAAATGGTTGGTGATGTAAATGTAACTGAAATGGTTGATGACATGAACGTAACTGAATTGGTTGATGATGTGAATGTAACTGAAATGGTTGATGATGTGAATGTAACTCAACTTGATGATGATGTGAATGTAACTGAAATGGTTGATGATGTGAATGTAACTCAACTTGATGATGATGTGAATGTAACTGAAATGGTTGATGATGTGAATGTAGTTCATGGTGTTAATGTAACTGAAATACCTGTTGATGTGAATATAACTGAGGTGCTTAGTGGAGCGAATGTAACTGGGGTTTATATTAAAGAATTTAGTGTAGGTGAGCAATTTGCATCGTATGAGGAGGTAAAGAGGAGGATGAAGGAAGCCGAGACACTTCATCAGGTCACACTGCATATTTCTAAATGTTATACTTTGAACTCCAAGGCGGGTGCCAAGCAGTATAGCAGGAACCTGGTGTCCCCTGATTGAAGTATTACAGTGTGACTTACTCATGCATTCACGGTGGTCGAAAGTATAAATCTAGATCTACAGGAGCTAGATCAAATCAAAGGTAGGTTCTATGTAGATAGATTTACTAGACATTTGAAATTTATTTTTAGGTGAAATAAGAATATCATCATTGTCATTCCCTTTTAATCCCAGTTTAACAAGGGTTGGCAAACAAATAAATCTTCTCCACTACTCTCTGTCTCTTGCCATGTATCAGTGAGTCCCTTGTAATTCCTTCCCTTCATTTTAGATAAATTTTGTATCAATTTCTGGAGCCTAGGCTTGAAACTAGACTTGTATGACCTTATAGACCTGAAGAACTGGTTTGAACTGGTTGAAGTCTTCAGACCGTTTGACACCGGGTTTTTGCTGATCTTGGTCTCGAACTTTCTGACCTTGATCTTGGTCTCGATCGCTTGGTCCTGGTTATTTTTGAGACTACTGCTTATTATTTTGACTATTCTTATGAAGTTGTGGATGTACAATTTGCCATAATTATAAATGTATGATGTAGTACTTAGACATGTTTTAATGTCTTTTTCTTGCTGTTATAGTAAGTTATTACATAATGATCCTTATATTTTCACATGAACTAATGCACATTTAATGTATAATTATTTACTATGATTATTATAATTAATTACTAATTAGTTACTTAGATACTCATCCAACTTATTCAACTTATTAAGAATTTATTTGTTGAGACATGGATGTAACATTAGTATTTTTGTATATATCAAATGCTGCCTTTAGAAAGTGAATCGATTACAGAACAGTTTCTCATTAACGATCATGGCATGGATACTTCTGTTTTCATTGTTGTCGTTGTTAAAACTAAAGCTTTTGTATATTCAGTTTAGCTTTTATGGTATTAAATTAATTTAATTCACGTAATGAAAGGAATCCTCCATTCTCGTTCATCTTCAAAAGTCTGTCCTTTACACTACTTTAGAGGTGTTAAATTATTTTATTTATAACTGCTATTCTTGTGTGTGTTTTGTATGTTTTCTATTTTGTTAGATATATCTCTGTGTATTGTTATGCACATTTTAGGACATTCCAGCAAGGGTGTCCAGTACATTTCAAATTTGTAATCTCTAAGGATGGCCAGTCGCTCGTTTTGAAAAAGATTATTGATCACCACAATCACACAGTGTCGAAGGTTAATAATTTTCCATAGTTAATTTGCTAATTGAAAAAAACTAAACTAACATGCTAATTTCTGCATTATTTAAATTTTTGTGAAAGTGTTTGGATGTACACTGGAATTTTGTAATAATTAATTAATTGTTTATTTTCGGGCTAGCAAATTCATGGATTTAATTAACGGAGAAATTATTCATATTTAGCGAATTGCTAATATTTGAAACTATGCATTTTTAAATTATAAATGGTACTATAATTTAAAATTGCACAAACATGTGATTGATTTCTTAGAGGGGTTGGTAGTCAGCTTGTTAGGAGGGAAGAAAGATTTGAGAGTGAGTGTTACTGATGAAGGTTTTATGTTTCTCAGGTTGCTTTCAGTCACTTACCAAGGCAGAGAATGCTGGATGAGAATGCTAAGAAAGAGGCTGTGGCATTATTTTCACTGAGGGCTGACAAGCAACTCGTAAGAGAGTATCTTCAACAAAAAACAGGCAAATGTGTACTTTTACGAGATCTGTCTAATGTTCGCTGGCATGGTAAGGAGCCGGTTGATAATCAGTTAACTGCTGCTGTTAGAATTTTAGAATCTCAACCAGGCGGCACGGCTAGATTAATTGTTCACCCTGACAGTAACGAACTTGTAGGTATATACTATCAAGATAAAGCAATGCAGAAAGTCTTTAGTGACTTTCCTGAATTGTTGATGGTAGATGCTACATACAAGTTAAACAATTTAAAAATGCCACTGTTTGTGATGATAGTTGTTGATGGAAACGGTGAAAGTCAGATTGCCTGCACGTTTTTAGCTGCTGATGAGAGAGAGTCTACTTTGCGTAGTATGATTAGTTTATTTAAGAGCACTAATCCTGACTATGAAGAAGTAAGGTGTATAATGACTGATAAAGACATGGTAGAGCGGAATGTTTTGAGGGAGGAGTTGCCTGATGCGTCTTTGGTTATTTGTTTGTATCATGTGTTGCGAACATTTAGGCGTGAGGTTACATGTGAGAGGATGGGTTTGCGTAGCGAGCAGAGATTGCTGTGTTTAGATATGTTACAGGAAATTGTATACAGCAGGAATGCCCAGGTGTATGACAAGACAGTTGCCCAGCTCTATGCGACAGGCATCAGCTCAGTCATACGATACTTCGAGAAGAATTGGCACTGTATCAGGGAGGAGTTCGTCGAGTCACTGAAAGCTGGACGAGCTCACTTTGAAACTGACGTTAGCATTGGTTATATACAATTTAAAAATTACAATTATAACTAGGACAAATCCGATTCCGGTTCTGGATTTGAAAAAATCAAATCTGGTATACCCCTAGTAACTATATATCAGGGTGATCACTTATCTGGAAAAGTTAGGGAATATTTAGGGATAAGTCAGGAAAAGTGGAAAAGGGCAGGGTAAGCATAATTTGGTCTTACTTAACTTTTTCAGCAAAGAAGTAAAAAATATTAAAGACCCATGCAGTGTAGTTGTAAAATTACACTGGCTACGTTTATTGAACAAAAAGTAATCAGAAATTGATGTCAGAGCTTCAAAAATTGTTTGTTGAAATTAAATAGCAATGTGTATAATGTTTTACAAACATCTCTAACATTGTCGTATGAGACGTCGATTCTATGATGGGACTAAAACTGTCGAGGCGCACTGGAAGAGTCGGGGAATTTGATGTGGTCTGGAAAGTGGTCACCTTGATATATGTATAGTTAAGGTCTAGTTAAGACTAGTTAAGAACCTCTCCGTGGGCTGACACCTTGACGTGGTGGAGAGGCTTAATGACCTGTATGCTGACAAGTTTCTTGTATATGTCATACAGGCCAGACTAAGTGCAGCCGTCCTTTTATTATAACATAAAAATATGATTTTGTTTAAATAATTCATTTATTTCAGCTACTCAACTTGTACTCTCCTTCAGCTTGGCAACTTGTGGGAAATGTGATCATTAGTGGCATCGTCAATTTTCCTGGCAATATATATATATATATAGATATATAGATATATATATATATATATATTATATATATATATATATATATTATATATATATATATATGCATGTAGAATTGCTCATATATTCTATCATTCCTGGACAAACTCTTAATGAGAAAAATTGAAATAATAGAATTGATAGACAAATTCCTCAATGTTTGATATATTTTTGGTATTTATAATTATCTGTTTATTATATTTGTTGTTAATAATAATAAAAAGTTTCTCATTGCATGTTTATTGCACTTATTAAAGTTATTCATTCTGTGACAGTATTTGCTACCTTAGTTCATGACTGCCTGATATCGCGTTATGATTAGCAAATGAATGTTGATGGTTAAACTTAAATTTGATTCTAAACATTTCATTAGAAAAAAAGTACTATAGCACAGCAAAAAGGTCAATGATACGAATTTTAAAGTGACATGAAGTAGTGGAAAAGTAACATGCTTTATTAAGGAACGCGGCACCTTTCCATCAGCTATCTGGTGCTCTCACCGCAGGGGTGGGGTGCAATGAGTTTGCTGGGGATCGGAAAGAAGTACAAAAAAGTAGAAAGCATTAAACAACTGTCAAAAGCGCCATTTGAAGTGGCCTAATAATATACATTATGTGAGTCGCTAAACGGTCATGACACATTCGAAGTGCAGTTAAGGTTACGTTTATGTAAAGAGAAGCATTTGTTTATTATGTTAAAATTAAAGACGCAAATTTAATAATTAATTAATGTCTTCCAACCGTCCAGAACAACCCTGCACTGAGTGCCGAAAGATTATGACAGATATATGCCTGAAAATTTGGTTAAATAAATTATTGTGTAATTTGTATATCAACTTATTGTGTAATTTGTATATCAACTTTAAGTTCAGTAACTACTAGTCTATATAGCATTACTTTTTCAGTTCAATATACTATCAACTGATATTACAAATTCATATATCTGCCCCTGATCCTCCCCATTACAAAATCCTGGCTACACCCCAGCTCATGGTATTCCTTTATAACCATTAGTATAATATCAGTCTGCCGTTTCTTCTACGGCTGATACTTCATGTTAGATCTGTAGAGTGCTGGTTTCAGTTTCAGCAGCTGTTGTAACTGGTTCAGTGATACTACAACTTGTTCAGAGGCTTGTTCTGTATTTATTTCCTCTTCACTCGTGTCCGCAACTCCGGTCTACAATTATAATAATAAAAATAATAGTGAATAATTATAAGAGTGAAACTAGTTAGTTTATTTTGCTTCAGATCATATCACATAGCAGTCATAGTCATATAGGCCAGTACATCAAACAAGAAGAAATTTACTGTTACTATTCATGACAAAAGGACAAATGGTGATAAAAAAAACTCAAGAACATTAGACATGAGAGAGAGATATGTGTTTATTTCAGCATCAACACCAAATCACTGACAAATGCAAACAGAAATAAACATTTAAATGAAATAAAATTTTAAAAATTTCCAGGAACGCAGTGTGTCAAACAGTCTATAAACACCACAACAACGGCCGTCAGGGAAGATGATACACATCTTATCTAGCTGACCACCATCTATAACTCATTAATGATATATACATGTATAATGCAAAATCAACCGAAATAAAAATTTATCTCAGAATTAATGAACAAACTAAAAGAAAGGAAAATAAATTACAAATTAATCTGATTAGAAAGCAGTTAGCTAAGTCACTATTCTATCTGAACATTTAAATTCTATCTGAACGCATACCTAAAGCGGCACATCTACGACCATCTACGACAAGGACTGATTAAGGAGACGAGGAGTGCCCTGTGTTTACTCTGAGTTTTCAATTATGTGCTATTCAATTATTTACATTGCATTGTGTATTTACTATGCAAAATCGAAATTTTAAAATAAATAAATGAATTAAGAAGTGTTCTGTGCGAGAGAGAGCTATCATTGAACGTGCAATTCATAAATGGCGACATCGACTGCAAGCTTGTATCGAGGCGGAGGTTGGCCATGTAGCTTTAAAATGGTAATAAATCGTATATATATATATATATATATATATATATATATATATATATATATATATATACATGTGTATACATATATATATATATATATATATATATATATATATATATATATATATATATATATATATATATGTATGTATCATTAATCATGATAATTCATCAAATAATAGAAAGGGATAGGCCTAAGCAATATTGCCAGAATTAGTAGGAAGTGAGACTGCATTACAATGGCTAATATGCGCGAACACGTTGAAGAAGCACTGAGCAAGGACACAGGATACAAAACCATTTAAGATACTTTTAATTGCAAATTTAATTTAAAAGTATTAAGATACAAGATACTATCTTATCTTGTGTCTTCAAGATACTTTTAAAAATAGGCTGTCTGCGTCTTTTATCTTCAAGATATTTTTAAAGGTACCTTTCAGTACGCAAGATACTTTTCTAAGATACTTTTAAAGATACCTTTTTATATAGATAGTTGACATATTTTTCAATATTGCCAGTCTGATAGCGATGTTAACACTAAAACACTTCTTCAGTGCACTGCCAAGTGGCAGGTTCAAGGTACATATTCATACTCAAAGTCTGTTTTCTCGCTCCATAAGAGCACTCTTTTGATCAACAAGCTAATTCCTTCACAAAGTCTATGCCTTATCCATATCTTATGTAACCTATAACTTGAGAAAATATGGCTTCTGAGGTGGTTTCCCGTTGCCTTCTCACTCAGGTGGATTAATACCATTTAATCCTGGGGGAAGATATTTCATGGTGTGGTGGATCCCCTCTTGCCATCCTCAGCTCCTGCCTTTAGTCGCCTCTTACTTACAGGCAGCAGATTGTTTGCAGTTGCTCTATTCTGCAGTGTTCCAAACACACCCGAGCGCAACACGTGTCTCAGACTATCTGGTGTCAAATTATTCCAAACGTAAGCTGCAGCAGAAGGCCAGGCTCGATCACCTAGTGAAGCATTTGTTCTCGGTTGAATGACTAGACTTGAGCTATCCGAATGAAGACTGTGACGCTGACGGCCTTGAAAAACATATTGAACTCTAGGGCTTTTAGATACAGGCATGACTTCCAAAGTGACAACCCATCCAAGTACTAACCGAATTGCGTAATTTCGCTTATGACATACATCTCTGTCAAGCACGCTGAATCCGGCTGTAATTGTGTACAACCTCGATTATGGACAACGTTTTAAAATAATGGCATACCAATGATAATTGGCAAGTTAAAAAATGTACAATTCATGCATAGAATACTGTATGTTTAAATTAATGTAAAATATACTGTATAACTTCTTCCGTTAAGTATTTAACTTAACATCGTTTGAAACACAGTAAATTAAACTCTAATAGTGGCTGCTAAGTAACAGTCGATCAGAGCCGATTTACCTAATAACATTGAAAATAAGATGCAACGATAGAAATCATTAATCGAGGCGAAACCAAGATATGCTAAACTCCATGAAGCATATCGAACACTCTTAGCATAAATTACATTAATATATAATTGGAAAGTGTAGCATCTATGTGAACTATCCACTCCCGTCATGTCTTGTCCGCCACCTTCACCCTATCACCTCCACCCCTGTCATCTCCACCCCTATCACCTCCACCCTGTCACCTCCACTCTGTCACCTCCACCCTGTCACCTCCACCCCTGTCACCGCCACCCTGTCACCTCCACCCTGTCACCTCCACCCCTGTCACCTCCACCACTCAGCTCACCCATCCCCACTCCCATCTCCACCTCCATCACACCCACCCCATCCCACCCACCCGCATCACTTCCACCTCCCCAATCGGATTTGTGATAAACAGCTCCATTGTTGTCGTGCTGTAAAATACACCAAGACATCCACTGTATACAAAACTGTTTAATATAGTAAAACAAATCCCTCTCCATATCTCTCTCTCTCTCTCTCTCTCTCTCTCTCTATCTCTCTCTCTCTCTCTATATATATATACATATATATATATATATATATATATATATATATATATATATATATATATATATATATATATATATATATTACCACTGAGTAAAATATCAGACACTTACTACATTAGTTACACGGAAAACGGATTAAATTGCGTAACGGATTTAAAATGCGATATTAAAAGAGAAATATATCAATGTAGTTGAGCGTTTCATTATAATGTGTGTTATCATTACTATGAATATTAATATTATTATTAATGTTATTATTATTATTATTACGATAAATTAGATAACTGGGCCTAGACATGTACAATAATAAATTAAATAAGATAATAAATTAGATACGACTTAAGCCAACTGTTAGCTTTTCCACAAATACCATAAAACCTAGGAAAATGGCAATAATTTTATTTTTAGCTGCATACAGAAAGACTTGTGATATAAAATCATAGAATCGTTTACCCCAGTGTCTGAAGGAGACCTGACTTTAGCGCAGCAGATGCATAAAATCATATAAATAACGATAACAAAAAGCACGGGTACACCACCAGAAACGGCTGCTAAGATGATAGTGTAATCAACCATAGCAGAGCCAACGAGAGAAGTTCAAGTAGACATGTATTTCACCATATGGACAATCTCAGCTGAAGAATCCAAGTCTGATTGGCTAAGCGAACTTTGATTTCACTGGATTCTATTAAAACTGCTCAAGCTTCCATAGTCTGTTGAATGCAAAAATTAGCCTATGAGAATATTAGTTTTAAATACATCTGCACTTCGTCAGTCTATAATCAAATACCACTCACACCAAAACTCGAGGGGTGCACGTTAGCAACATATACAGTATATAAATATGTATATACATGTATATATACATGTATATATATATATATATATATATATATATATATATATATATACTTACATATATATATATATATATATATATATTATATACACAGTAGATATATATATATATATATATTATATATATATATATATATATATATATATATATATATATATTGTAGTACTGTAGTTGGATTTTGAATACTGCTCTTTGATTCATTTACAACTGTAAAATTAGTCTTCTATCTCTTCAGTCAATTCCTATTCTATTCAAGATATTCATCATCATTATCCAATCAATCCTGTCAAAGATCTTCTCAAAGTCCACAAAGCGTACAAAACCGTCATTTCCAAATTTTAAGCTTATTTTGCAAAGAACCCTAATTATCCCTATTGTTTCTCTTGTGCGGCATCTTTCCTAAATTCAAATTGTGTCTTGCTCAGTGCATCTGCTTTCGAATGAATGCGATTACTTATTATCTTTAAAAAGATCTTCGATGCATGAGGTTTTAAACTGATTGTTCTGTAATCCGAACACTCTACAACAATGGCTTTTTTGGGAATCACTGACTTGGTAAAGTCAGATTGTGATTGGGATCATCACTGACTTGGTAAAATTGTCTGGCCAAATACCTGTATTGTACACTTCCATACATACCTCCATTAACTTATTGAGTGTTTCTCCAACATTTTCAAGAATTCTTCTGGGATTTCATCTATTCCGGTTGCTTTACTCTTCTTCAAGCTGTTAATTGCAGAATCAATTTCCTCCTTCATTATAGGCCTATTGAGGCCCCTTTTACTGTTTTCTACTATATTTCTTCTATTTTAAAATCCTACTGCACTGGCTTCCCAACCTTATCATACAATTCCTCTACATATTCTTTCCATCTTTCTTTTACTTCTTCCAATTCTGTCTTCAATTCCCCATCTTTACCCATTATACTAGTGTTCTTTACATCTCCTTTTTCTTATCACTTATTGTCAATATCCTGACTTCCTGGTAACATAGATCCGACCTCCCTTTTCTGTCATATTCTTCTAAATCCTCACACGTTTAATTCCACAAATGATCTTTTGCTTTGTCTGAAATTCTTCTAAGCTCATTGTTTAAGCTTCTATATTTCATTCGGACATGACTGGTGTCAATTCTTTACAATAAAAATATATACTAAGCTATAGAAATAAAATATTTATTAAAACCAAATGTTTATCAAAATCTAAATAACGCTTAAATTAATTTGTTTTATGAGGCACTATACTACCTGTGCTACTAGGCACTAAACTATCTGTGCAACGAGGCACTAAACTACCTGTGCTACGAGGCACTAAACTACCTGTGCTACTAGGCATGAAACTATCTGTGCTACGAGGCACTAAACTACCTGTGCTACTAGGCACTAAACTACCTGTGGGACTAGGCACTAAACTACCTGTGGCACTAAACTATCTGTGCTACGAGGCACTAAACTACCTTTGTTACTAGGCACTAAACTACCTGTGCTACTAGAAACTAAACCTGTGCTACTAGGCACTAAACTGCCTGTGCTACTAGGCACTAAACTACCTGTGCTACGAGGCACTAAACTACCTGTGCTACGAGGCACTAAACTACCTGTGCTACGAGGCACTAAACTACCTGTGCTACGAGGCACTAAACTACCTGTGCTACGAGGCACTAAACTACCTGTGCTACGAGGCACTAAACTACCTGTGCTACGAGGCACTAAACTACCTGTGCTACGAGGCACTAAACTACCTGTGCTACGAGGCACTAAACTACCTGTGCTAGGAGGCACTAAACTGCCTGTGCTACTATGCACTAAACTACCTGTGCTATGAGGCACTAATGTCGTGATGTCGAGGCGCATGGCTGGAGTCAGTGGCGAAGTCGGTACGATATTCGACCGCGGACCAGTATGTGCGGGGTTCAAATCCTGGGCTCACACGTCACTGACATCACTTTCGAGTGAGGAAACTGACGTTAACAGCTTTTCTCAGCTAACCTACGCAATCCCCGAGGTTCCTTCTGAGATGGGATGTCTGCTCTTGAACTATGGTCCGTCAAATGATATCGTTCAAATTATAATGGCAAGCTGCTCCACATCTACAAATAGCGACGCCCTAAGGCTTGGGACCTGATCACAGCGGGTTCAAATTCGATGCTCGCAAGTCCGCCCCTTAACAGTATTTACAAGAGATAACATTTTCTTTTATTGCTTGTAAAGAAATAAATTTTACTCTCTGATTGGCTCCTCTTGTGTCCCATACAATCAACCTTTAAAATATTGAGCATTACTCGTCATGAAAACTTTATTCAATACATGTACATGTATTCTATATATTACAGTACATGTACATGTACTGTTCAGCATTTATACATGTACATTCATCAGAAAACTTCAAATATACCAATTTAAGGAGCGCTTTGAAAACAAAACAAAGCAGACAGACATACAATTAACATATAATAAAATTAATTTCAATTTCATATGCCTACTGCTCGTAAGCTAATTTATAAGTAATTTTCAAAAATAGAATAAATTTATAATTCAAACTAAATAATTCATCTTCCAAAAGTCTTCTAGTTAACTAAATGCCGATATTATATATGCATTAAATTCTCAGATAAACTCTGCAAATATACTTTTGCTCCTGACTATAAAGAGATGACCACTTATTAAGTAGATGAAGTGCACATCAAAACACATCAATGTGTCAAATTACCATCTAAACTAGTAATCTCCTTATAATGTAGTATAGCTAAAGTTCAGACTCTATCATTACAGTGTCGCAAATGTAGGCCTACCTGTACAATAAATGCAGATAATAATGCACGGCGTACAATAATGCGCAACACTATTTACGCTCTTGCTCTTCCACGCAAAGACCTGCTGTGCATTGCTTCGAAGCTGTATAATCGGTGTTAAACTTTTTATTTTTGTGATAAACAGGCGATAGAGCATGACCAAATAATAAGTTTTCTGGAAAACCTCAAACAAGGTGGAGGTCAAACATATATCCTTAAATGAACTACTCGAAGCTTGATCGAACGGTATATTTACAAAAGCAAGGCCTAGATATACAGGGTGAGTAAAAAAATGATAACACCTGTAAAAAGTTTGAATATCTCAGGCTATTGTTAATATTTTACAATAAAACTTTTACCAATTACTAAAGGACTAATTTTTGATGGGGTGGCCAATTTTCATCCATTTTGGTACATAGGCCAGGCCAGTTATGCAAGTTTCAGCAGAGCAACCCCCCTATTTTTACCTAAAAATGGCGTAAAGCACCTCCTGCAGTTCTGTCTTGTTTTTAAGCTTCGGCTGGTGTTTCTGATAGAGATGCAGCATGGTTCCCCAGATATGGTAATCCATAGGATTATGATCGGGTGAGTTTGGAGGCCATTCATTCTTCTTGATGTAATCCGGGTTTCTCTCGCTGATCCTTTCCTGTGCATGACTAGATGCATCAGCCGGAGCACCATTCTGCTGAAAGATGAAACCATTTGGTAGAAGAGCATGCCAATCATCGTAATACTGAGAGTTCAACCTTACCTTCTCGTCAATGAAGTGCAATCTGCCCTTACCGCTGTAGCAAACGCCATTTTAAGGTAAAAATGGGGGGTTGCTCTGCTGAAACTTGCATAACTGGACAATCTATGCACCAAAATGGATGGAAATTGGCCACCCCACCAGAAATTAGTCCCTTATTAATTGGTAAAAGTTTAATTTACAAATATTAACAATAGCCTGAGATATTCAAACGTTTTGCAGGTGTTATCTTTTTTTTATTCACCCTGTATTGTGAGAATTTAACATACTTTTCAGCAGGTTTGCAGTTTGATTTGAGATGTTCCAAGCATAATTATCTACGTAGATCAAATGCATTTCTGTTATTTTTACACGAGCAGTGTTCCGGGCCACTTTTGAATTGCCAAACCCTTAACAAAACATATTGTAAGCGAAGATCGAATAAGCCGGAAATGATCAATGAAAGGAAATTATCCAAGAAGTTGCGCACTATTAAATTTAATGGATGAATTGCGGTTGAAAAGTGCGCTATCATTACAAACGATATAGCTGAGAGTCGATAGAATGTTTTTTCGACAGCATGAAAGTAATCTGTGTGCATGAATACTTGTCCTAAAACTCGCTCTCTTTCTCTTATCATTAGCGCTTTCTCTCTCTCTCGCTCGCTCTCTCTCTCTCTCTCTCTCTCTCTCTCTCTCTCTCTTTCTCTCTCAGCACAAGGCTCGATTACTGCAACTCTCTTCTCTACGGCACATAAGCTAAAACTATTCAAAAGCTACAAAGAGTCCAGAACAGCTCAGCACGTGTCGTTTCAGATGCAAGGAGACGGGATCATATCAGGCCTGTGCTGCGGGAGCTTCACTGGCTGCCAATTCCCCAGTGCATTGAATACAAGGTTGCTTTGGTCACACACAAGATACTCAGCACTAATCAGCCTACATATCTCTGTGATCTTGTAATTAAATATGAACCAACTCGGCAACTGAGATTACAAGGTCAGCGCTTACTCGCGAAACCTGCTGAACTGAAGTCAGCTCTGGCATCAAGGTCCTTCACAAGGGCAGCTGAATCAACATGGAACAAACTACCTGCATATTTCGCGAAATGAATCCGGAACATTGTCGTTTAAATCCAAGCTTAAAACATTTTTATTTAGTGGAGTGGATTGGGACTAGTGTGCTGCCTTCTTTTTCCCGTACCTACGCTTGCAGCTGTTGCTTGCACACATCGGTGCGCAGACGTGCATACTACTATTACTACTACTACTCTCTCTCTCTCTCACTCGACCGCGGATCAGTAGGTGCGGGATTCAAATCCTGGGCTCGCCCGTCACTGACATCGCTTTTGAGTGAGGAAACTGACGTTAACCTTAGCTTTATCAGCTTTTATACCTTAATTTAGCTTTTGGCTTGAAATAAAATATCTTCTGAGATGGTTTATTACCTTCCTTGGTTACCCATTATTTCACGTTTAATTTTCAGTTAATCTATTCCTTAGTGACTAATATTAAGTTCTGTTGTAATCATGGAACGATGGGCATTAGATCCAAAACAACCGCCATACTGTGTCTTTGCTTCTGTTAACAAAATTTATTTTGGGTATTTTTTACTTTTCAAAGTTAAGCGATATATATAAAATTTAGGGTTAGGGATATGGTAACGGTTTTTTAGGGTTTAATTAAAATTGAATTAGAGTTATTGTTAGGGTTTAATTAAAATTGAATTAGAGTTATTGGTAGGGTTTAATTAAAATGGAATTAGGGTTAAATTAATGGAATTAGCGTTAGATTAGAATCATTAGGAGGAATTTAGTAAGGAAACAACATGGCGGTTGTTTTGGGTCTAATGCCTACGCCATAAAACACCAAAGCGGTGCAAACATAGCTGGTCTAGTCTGCGTATATGCTATCATATATGACTTCAGCACAGTTAGAACTGGTTGGAACCGGTTGACGCAAAAGACCCATGTCAGGCCCATTTCTCAGTGCTGATACAGTATATTCGTTTATTACATGAAATCCGACATACCGCAGAAAACGTACACACATACAAATGGAAATATAGAAAGTAATAAACATAAGCAGACATTGTTTAAAAAAACTTAATAAGAGTCTTTATATAGAATTCTAATTATAAAGTTCTTATCCATGAAAGGTGAGCGTTTGGATGGTAAAGAGAAGGAATGAGCCCTCTCCCTGAGCTTAAAGTTTAAATTATCTTTAAGTGGTGGAAGAAGCCGGTGCAGGACATGCTGTTTGTTACTGATGATAGCGTTAAACAATTTTTCATCAGCATCTGCAGCGATATCTGCAAAAGATCGTATTCCATCATAGAAGTTACATCTTGTAGCCTTCCTGAGGCTTCAAGGCGCTCTCTCTCGGAGGAACCGACATAACCGCACCAAAATTGCGATGCATAGGCTAACTTGGAGAGTACAATAGATTTAAAGACAGTGACAATTAGGTTACATTGCAGGCTGATACATTGCAACAGTGATTGGTTGTTTGATCTCATTGCAACTATTACTGCCACTATTACGTACTGCTACTATTACTGCTACTATTTGTACAATACTATAGGCCTACGATACGATACGACAGATTTATACAAAAAATGAAGGCGATGATGCCCCAACCAGAGAACAAACGTAGAAGCCGTTATCCATCTAGCCAAGCCTCAAACCAACACAGGTCGCAACGTTGTGATGGTCAACAGGTTTACGTCGGTGCCGCTGTCAGAGCAACCCTTCCACGGTCTTAATGTTACCTGACGCCTATAACTACTGCACTATTGAGACATTCTACATAAGCCTACTCAGTGAGCACTAAGTATACGTCCTTCAATGTCTTTCAATCAGTGCAAATAGCAATCTCAAAAAGTCCTTAGTTCGTTCAACTGTTGTATGCGAAAGCGATTTTGAAAGCAATTAGGCTATAGCCTGTAGATCAGAAAAGTTGGCAGAAACTCTATACTATGAATTTTGTAAGATTTACAGCTACTTTCACTCGCATTTGAATCGTCGTTCGATTAAGTTTTAGATTTCGTATCTTTGATGTATGTGATGGTATTTGATATTTGACCAATTTCCAAAGAATATCTCCAAATAATACTGAAATAAACTAACTTTAGCATTGAATTTTCTTATCTCCGAAATCTATAATGTGCAGGCAGTCTGCAGCTCTCTCAAATTATAGGGGTCGAATACAGAAAATTGCAGTTACTTAATAAATTCTACTTACAATACAGCCACTCGTGAATGTTATGGGGTAAAAATAAACTGAAATAAAAACCCCGCTAAACTGCTTTCACTTAATTGCATCATAGAATTAATAATAACATTGTGCACTTGCAACTATGCTTCCCCTTCCATTCCGCTGCCTCCCCCAGTCCTTCCCCATGATTTGAAAATCCGTTAAGACCCCTAGCACAAATTATATATCAGCCGACAATTGGAGAAGCTTTCACTAGCTGCAGATAGGCGCTATGAAATGACTGCGATTGAAAAATCAGCGATTGTGTTGCGGGCTAAATTGGTCTTGAACTTGTTAAAGTAACTCATTCCATAGTAAGTAACTGATAATAGTGCGTACAGTCGAGCCACGTATAACCATTATAGTGCACAAACATAATGTCAGCAGCTTATTAATCCTAAGTTTAGGCAGAGTCTTATAGATTTATGGATAATGCGCTGAATAGAAGGTAGAATATGCCTATGCAAAAAATATAATAGCATACGAATATCGTAGGCTTAATTAATACACATACCAATGTACTTTTAGTTTCGTGTTTTGTAACTCATTCATAACTTAAGTATAAATGTCTGTTAGGAAATGCCCAATACTATCAATGCATGAAAAGGTTCCACAAATAAGTTGAGGCAACCGGTAAATTGAATTTAGTAATAGGTAAATTGCGTAAAATATAGGCCTAGTCATTGCATAGTCTTAGACTGTATAAATTAAATTTCCTTTTCAGGTAATCATTTTTACTGTTCATTATGATTCAATGTAAGTTTATTTTTTAGTTGCGCCACTTCAGGCAGTAATAAAGTACACTATTATGTGGGCGTAAAATATTTACAAAAAATTACTGTGACATTTAAAATTACTTCTGATCTTAACAAATTAAAACTGTTGCTTGAACCAGAGCTCAGAAGTGCGAGAGAGAGAGAGAGAGAGGGAGAGAGAGAGAACGAGAGTGAGAGAGAGAGAGAGAGAACGAGAGTGAGAGAGAGGGAGAAAGAGAGAGAGAGAGAGTAAGAGACATGGGGGATAGAGAGCGTACGAAAGAGAGAGAGAAAGAGAGTAAGAGAGAGAGAGAGAGAGAGAGAGGGATAGAGAGAGAGAGAGAGGGAGAGAGGGACAGAAAATAATCACTGAAAGTAAAATAAGATTTAGTCATTTATTCTGCACTTTTCTTGCAGATCTATTACAGACTAGTTATCGTTCCAGCATGACTGGTGTAAAAGAATTCCTGCACCGGGGTCAGCGGTTAAATCCTCTGCGGAGCCTGTGGCTCCTGCTCCTTATTCTACTCAGCCCCGCCCACTGCGCTCATCTCCTGCTGGCTCCATTCATGTACCAGAGCCACATCAATCAGCTCATCATCATTGGCTCAGAGCTCCTGCATAGAGGTCACAATATAACCATTCTACTCTCCGAATCGTTCCCAACACGATCCAACATCCCAACAGAGTTTCGAATTCTAACCTACGCCACTAAATACGACGATTTCTACACGATACCAGCGGAAGAAGCCGATGGTATCATGGAGAAAGCCATGAGGATCACTCCCATACAGGATTTGCGCTGGCATGCAGACAGTTTCGAGTCGTTTTGCCGGAACGCTCTGGAAGACGAGAAACTCTATTTGGAGTTATCGAGTAGTAAGATAGACCTTGCTGTAGTGGATGGATTCTGTTTTTCCAGATGTTACTATATACTCCTACACAATCTTAAAATCCCCTATGTTTCTACTCTGACAGTCTACGAGCCTTGGGTAATGAGAAATCCGGCTCTACCTTCCTATGTTCCATTCCAAATGTCTGTTGGACCGTATACCCATAGTATGACATTCTGGCAAAAGATTCATAATCTTTTTACTGCAGTCGATTGGGCAGCTTTTCCACGAATAAATTTTCTACAAGATGAATTTATTCAGGAGTATATCAAACCGGAAAGAAACAATCCACCTGTGACGTATTCTCGTCTCTCCAGTGAATCCTTACTATGGTTAATAGACTCCGACTGGACCATGGACTACCCCCGACCGGCAATGCCAAACGAGATCAGCATAGGGGGTCTATCCACCCAGCCCGCCAAACCCCTCTCAGGTGACATTCAAAAATTCGTGGATGGCGCCCAGAACGGGTTGATTCTAGTCACGTTTGGATCCCACGATGCCCTTTCACCCGCACAGGCAGACAAACTGCTGGAAGTCTTCAGGAGAATCCCAGAATACCGGATACTCATGCGATGTTCCAAAGATCTTCCTGATCAATTGATGGAATCGCTTCCCAAACACGTCATGATATCAAAGTGGGTTCCTCAGAATGACGTACTCGGGCATCCAAATACTAAATTATTTATAACTCACGGTGGGGCCAATGGGCAGCATGAGGCGCTATATCACGCCGTGCCTCTGATAACTATGCCCCTTATGGCCGATCAACACTACAATGGTCTACGGGCGAAGTATTTCGATTGTGGTCTTACGCTGAACTTTATAACTTTCACCTCGGACGAGTTAGTCTCGGCGGTGAGGGAGGTCATAGGGAACAGGACCTACGCGGAGAATATGGCCTGGAGGTCAAGGGCCTACCGTGGGGCCAGAGAGACCCCCAGAGAGAGGGCGGCCTGGTGGATAGAGTATGTCATGAAGTACGGGGCAAGGCACCTCAGAGCTCATGCTCTGGATTTACCTTGGTAAAAATTAAAATAAATTAATTTTTGTAATACAATATAATTATTATATTATATAATAATTATAATTATTATATTATATATTATAATTATATTAGATAAAATACAATTTTATTAGATAAAATAATTGGATAAATAAAAAAATTAAAATAATTTTATTAGATAAAATAATTTGTTATAAAACAATGATTTCGACAGTCGAATGCGAACTTGTGAAGTGCACTATTAACTTATTGTATGAAGTGCATGATAAACTTGCTTTAGGCCTTGCGTATTAGCGCTATCATCAACTCAAACATTGGGCAAAGCCAAGTATAGTGGCTTTTCGTACTATCTATTTTTTATTCTGTCTGGATACAGAAAATCATTGAAAGTCTTTCATTTTAATCATTTTTGTTTCTACGATTGTACGAAAGTTGCCTGTGTCTTGTCTTCAATATACTCAGTTGTTTGGTAAATTAGATCAGTGGCGATCTCTCTTAAGCGATAAGCAAGTAGGTTTTAAATTAATCTTTTACAAGTAGTTATAAGTTTAGAAATATATCAACATAGCATAGACTATAGGACCTATTTACTGTAGTATAGGTGTTTTATATACGCGCAGGTACGAGTATTTAATGCTGAATCTGATCCTGTCTATGTTTTATATACGCGCAGGTACGAGTATTTAATGCTGAATCTGATCCTGTCTATGTTTTATATACGCGCAGGTACGAGTATTTGATGCTGGATCTGATCCTGTCTATGTTTTATATACGCGCAGGTACGAGTATTTGATGCTGGATCTGATCCTGTCTATGTTTTATATACGCGCAGGTACGAGTATTTGATGCTGGATCTGATCCTGACACTGATAGTGCTTCCGGTGGCTCTATTGACTTTCTGCTTCACCTCTCTGTTCTGTATTTGTTACTGGAATCAGTCCCGACCAGGAAGAAGTGAGACCAAGGACAGGAAACAGAAATGATCAACGCGTGTACAGGGTGGTCCAGAATAAATGACGCTATTTTGAAGTCTTGACTTTAACAATTTTTATCCGAGCTTCTGCCTTAATACACTAAATTAAAGAAATTTATCTTTTCTATGAATCTTTTAAAATATCTCAGAGTTGGCGTTTGAGCAATGGTCAATAATGTTATCTGATTTGGAATACTAAAGCTAAACACTGAATTAAGCTTAATTCAATACTATTGTACCTCGTACAACTAGACAGCATTAGTTGATTTCATAAATCAACAAACACTAAACTCATGGATCATATACGACAGGGAAGATCTGCAGCATGACCAGCTACAACTCTAGCCTTAAGGTACTCTAATTTAAGACGATAAGCTAGCTCGAGGTGTCTCTAACATCACTGACATCGCTTTCGAGTGAGGAAACTGACGTTAACCTTAGCTTTACCAGCTTTAACAACTGAACTTTCTAAGTACGAAACGCTGAATAGAAGTCTTGCACTTGAATTTCTACACTATAGAGCTACAGAGTTGAATTTCTACACTATAGAGCTACAGAGTTGAATTTCTACACTATAGAGCTACAGCGTTTGAAGTTCTACACTATAGAGCTACAGAGTTGAATTTGTACACTATAGAGCTACAGCAATGAATTTGTAAACTATACAGCTACAGCGTTTGGAGTTCTACACTATAGAGCTACAGCAATGAATTTGTACACTATAGAGCTACAGCGTTTGAAGTTCTACACTATAGGGCTACAGAATTGAATTTATACTTTATAGAGATACAGAGTTGGACTTCTACACTAAAGAGCTACATCATTGAATTTCTACACTATAGAGTTACAGCTTCTTCATAGAAAAGATGGCAGTTAACGGTAAGAATAAGTGTAACTGATATTCTAGTCGAGATGAAGCTTTACAATATGTACGTCGTTCAAATGCTTTAGAGTAAAACAGTGAATATATTGCATTTAATATTGCCATTACATAGACCATACTGGAATCATTCGAAAACACACCATTGATTATATTCTCTAATAACCGTCACAAAACACTTAATATTAATTACTTCAATTACTAGTTAACAATTTACATATAACTGTTCAATTTATTAAGACGAATAATTAAACAATACAAGTCTCCATCATCTCTCTAAAACGTCTTTCGCTAAATTTTCAAATTTTCTACGATTGACAACAAATGATTCACTTTAGAATCATTTACAGGATAAATCGTTTAAAATAACATGTTTTCGTTAATACAAATAGGAACTAAAAATAAACATAAATGCACAACAACAAGGAATACATTTCAATTCAGGTTCATTTCACAAGGTATTAATTGTTAGCAGTACATACCAATAAAGAACAAGACAACTCACTGACGGTAAATTCATAACTTCTAAATTAAAAAGTCCAACATTACAATCTAACTCTATAAGAATTTCAGTCAAAGCATGCAGGCAATTTAATACTTTATTACTGAAAGGAAAATCTCATCAATTTATAGCTGGGTTTATGGCAAGTGAGTAACATTGGAGACGGTGCCAAGGTACGAACAAATAAAACCTCCTAAGCACTGTCCACACCAGTCAATCGCAGAACTCATCTTCTAATCTATCAAAACAAACATTCGAACAACAAGCAACGCTAACAGATGACGCCATGTACTTACAACAGTCGCTCATACACTATGTCTCTCTCTCCTAGTGCAGTGCCTATTGGCAGGTCCATGGTATATAACACCTCAGCTGTTCTCTGTCTTCCGTACACTATGAATGGGACTGCAAATCTTAGGCAATTCCTGTCTCAACCCTGATTACATACATCGTTATGAGAGGAAGGCGGAAACTATTGCTACTCTGCTCTCTTGCATATAAAATCGCAGAAGAACTGAGGTGATTTTCGCTTGAATCATAGCGTACCGAAGACGAGTTCTTTGCCGAGCCCGTGCCACTGATCAGGGACAGTGAGGAAGTACCGATCCATGGCGTCCAGGTACCTCTTACGATAGACGTCCGGCGAGACAACCGTGGGCATATGACCTGTGTATCAGTACAATAACATAGCGTATAATAGAGTGGAGTAATAGTAGCATGTGCCCTGTGTACCAGTACAAAAACATAGTGTACAATATAGTGGAGTATTAGATATCATACAAAGTAACAGTGGTATAATAATATGCTATACAATACAGTAGAGTATTGAGATATCGACGTCCCTAACATTGCCTTATGGCGAGGAACCGGACGTTAAATTCTTATTGATTGATTGATATCATATAATACTGTAGGGTAATTTATATCATATAATATATTGTAGAGTAATAGTAATATTATAGCATACTATACAATACAGTAGAGTAATAAGATATAATATAATATACTGTAGAGTAATAGTAGTATAATCGCATACTATACAATACAGTACAGTAATGAGATATCAACATAATACCGTACATAGAGTAACGGATATCATATAATATATTGTATAGTAATAGTAGTAAAATAGCATGCTGTACAATGTGGTACAGTAATGAGATATGATATGATACAGTAGAGTACAAAGACTTCACAAAAGGCCCAACGTGTGATAGCCCTGATCTGACCTAACGTGTGAACAACATCAACAACAACAACAGAACTTAAGTACTACATGAACCACAAGGAGGACATTTGAACGAGAGCACACAATGCATACCTGTGTACGTAGCCTTCACCAACATCTCCACCTTCTTGTCCCACGTAAATGTTCTGATATAATCTGTTAACATGTAGCGACAAAATCATGTATCACTGGTAACACGGAATAAGCACCAGATAACAGTGATTAGGCGATTTCTAGAAAGAAATGTTTCAAAGCAGACAATGTCAATTTTACCTACAGTTAATTAGTTAAAAATTCAAGAACAAGTACAATTAGTCCATGCGTTAACTTTGACAACGCTAAATCTTTTCAAGATAAGTAATCTTCAAAAAACAAAAATTAGCGAGCTTCTCTGATATTAAAATGATCTAAATATGTCAATAACTGCCAATAAAAGATTAATTAAATAGCAAATGTATTAAAGAAAAGCTAGAACTTTAATAGTAATAACAATAGTAATAATAGGCATATATATAAGGTGTCATTTAAGTACTTGCATTCGTCCATAAAGATATGAAATAAAAAAGTATCAAAAGATTAATCACTTGTAAAATTAATTACATCATGTGCACGTGTCGTAGAAGGCGACTAAAGCACTAAGATCCATACCACCGTCAGAAAGGTCATTCGGTTGGTGAGCGCCTAGGCTCCAGAATTTGTAACAAAAATTTAAACAAATGAAAAAGTCTCAAATAGGGATTGACTGACGATGTGATGTAGGACAGAGAGGATTTGTGACAGTCTATTTGTATCCCGACTCTAGTTAAACTGGGATTCAAGGGAAGATGATGACGATGAAAATTAATTAAATGAATAGATAGCCCAATTTAAGCTAAATCAAATAGTTAAAACAAGTTAAGATATTTTATCTCAATCATTAAAACTACACTCTATAAATTACTCGTTAGAAATTCTCTTAAATCACAACCAATATAATTTAACTATATCAACTATAACTTGGCTACAAATGAAATGAAAATAAATGAAAGCATAACATTCATATAAACAATTAAACTTACATTGTTTTAAAAAGTAAAAAAGTTCAAAAGTTTAAAGTAATTCCCTACCCGGGGGAAAAGTTACTAAATAGCAGGAGATTTGATTGATTAATCGTACCTATAATGCCGAGCACTAGTTCATCGTTGGTTTCGTCGACGCCCACAAGCAGCGAGTAGTCCATGACGAGATGTCTGGCGAGGAACTCCGTGTCTCTACTCATCGTCCTCATCAGCAGCGACTTGCTGTACGGCTGCAGGTAGAGCGGCGAGTCCACACTAGCTACAATACAATACGATACAATACAATACTGTACAATACAATACAATACTGTACAATACAATACTGTACAATACAATACTGTACAATACAATACTGTACAATACAATACTGTACAATAAAATACAATACTGTACAATACAATACTGTACAATACAATACAATACTGTACAATACAATACTATACAATACAAAACTGCAGGTATAGAGGCGAGTCCATGCTAGCTACAATACAATACAATATGATACAATACTGTAAAATACAATACAATACTGTACAATACAATACAATACTGCAGGTAGAGAGATGAGTCCACACTAGCTACAATACAATACAGTACTGTACAATACAATATAATACAATACAATACTATACAATACTGCAGGTAGAGAGGCGAGTCCACGCTATCTACAATACAATACAATACAATACATTACGATACAATACAATACTGTACAATACAATACAATATAATACAATACAATACTATACAATACTGCAGGGAGAGAAGCGAGTCCACACTAGCTACAATACAATACAATGCAATACAATACTGTACAATACAATACAATACTGCATGTAGAGAGGCGAGTCCACACTGGCTACAATACATTACAATACAATACTGTACAATACAATACAGCAGGTAGAGAGGCGAGTCCACACTAGCTACAATACAATACAATACTATACTATACAATACAATACTGCAGGTAGAGAGGCGAGTCTACGCTAGCTACAATACAATACAATACTATACAATACTGCAGGTAGAGGCGAGTCTACGCTAGCTACAATACAATACAATACTGGACAATACAATACACAACTGCAGGTACAGAGGCGAGTCCACACTAGCTACAGTACAATACAATACAATACTATACTATACAATACAATACTGCAAGTAGAGAGGCGAGTCTACGCTAGCTACAATACAATACAATACAATACTATACTATACAATACTGCAGGTACAGAGGCGAGTCAACGCTATCTACAATACAATACAATACTGGACAATACAATACAATACTGCAGGTAGAGAGGTGAGTCCGCACCAGCTACAGTACAATTCAATACAAAACTGTACAATACAATAACAATGCAATGCAAAACTCTACAATACAATACTGTACAATACAATACAATACTGTACAATACATTATAATACTGCAGGTAGAGAGGCGAGTGTACAATAGCTACAATACAATACTATACTATAAAGTACAACACAGTACAATACATTACATTACAATACAACAGTGTACTGTGAAATACAATACAGTAAAATATATAATACTCAAAAATACAATACGTCACACAAAAACTTGAATACAATACCTTACAGTCAAAGCACTATTACCTATGAAATAACAAGAGAGTTAGGAACTCAGGGAATAAATTTTATTCACCAGCACATATTTGGCAGGAAGAGTGCAAACACATGGTGTATAATTCGGATGTTGAGCATTGGCTGTGCTAGGCAGCTTTAAGACTCCATCAAAAACAGGTAGTGCTCACCGTACATCATTCTAATTACTTATTTTTTCAAATTACCGTTACTTCAAACTTGCGTTCTCTCATCAGTTTTGCTGCACCAACTGCTTTAACCAGTATGCTATATGATATCATCGACAAAAGAAAATCTGTGACGAATCTCTTAAAGATTTTGAGTCTGCAGCATTAAGCTCAGATGAATAGTAAGCTATCAACTAGGCTATTTCACGAGACCGAGGCCGCACGTGAGTACAGACCTTTGAGAAAGTTTTGATCCAGCAGAACCACGTCTTTCATGTGCTTAGACGATACAGCCACTTCACGATTTCTTGCCGATCCCTTCAGGTCGTAAATCTGAAATAATAACAAATAAACAAATAAATTTTATGAAGAGACCATTTTTAAAGAATATCTTACTTTAGTTTCTTAATTTAAAACAGCCTAAAAAACTTCATTTGAAGTTAAGCTAATAGATAAAATGCCTAAATTTGAAAGAAAATTTGATATTTGCATTAATATATTGATAGTATATTAATATTTTGACAGCATCAACATATTGGAAATATTAATACTAAATATAGTTATACTACGTTAAGTTATACTAGTATAATTATGATAATTATTTAGCATTTCGAATGACATATATTAACATTACACTACAAATATAATGAAAATATTTATGTATTTCTAAATGAAAAATTAATTAATATAAAATACTATGTCAGCATTACAACGATTTTGATAAATTTAATTTATCGATTAATTAAATAGAAAAATCAACTTTCTGCACCTTTGATAATAACAACAATAGCAAGCATTATAGTGAAATGATCAACTAAGCTGATACACTTTTAATACCACCTGTTAAAACCGCTTTAGACAGTTGCACAGTGTAATTTAACATAATTATTGAGAAACTACTCGTCACACAGTCAAGTCACCAGGACTAGAATAAATATTAAATCCCTTCAAAAAGCTGGTAAAGCTAAGGTTAACGTCTGTTTCCTTACTCAAAAGCGATGTCAGTGACAGGCGAGCCCAGGATTTTTACCCCGCGCCATCTGATCCAGGGTCGAGTATTTTACGTTTCTTATGTCTCAAATGTTGATAACTTGCAATTTTCACCTCCAGATGATTTAAAGACAAATCTCAAATACTAAGCCAAGTCACTAGTACGCTGTCCAATTGAGTAAAATCAATCAATAAAACAAACCTGTGAGATTTTTCGCTCGTAGAAGAGATTTTCCATGACCAGGAGGTCCTGTTTGAGTGCCGAGGCAGTCCTGCTGTTCTGATAGCCTATCTTGTAGACGCCGAGTATCTTAGCCAGCAGCACAGGAGACTGAAACACAAAGTTACTATCACGTTACATCATACTCGGCACACGCGCTTGTTTACATCAGGATAAATCAAAGTAGCCAAGAGCTCTACTAATTAATTATTCTTTTAAAGTACGAAGGTTTTAGGACTCTACTTTTGGAGTTGGAATATCATACACTATTAGTTAGTATATAAGATTATATTTTGTGCTTTCATTATCTTGAGACATTTACAACAGGGGTTGGAATTCTCATCATCATCATCCCTTGAATACCAGTTTAACTACAGCTGAGATTAGAAAATTTTGTAGCAATTTATGGAGCCTAGGAACTCATTAACCGAATGCCCTTTCTGACGCTAGTTTGGAACTTAGAGCTCTGTCGTCTTTTGCGACACGTGCAGTCCACGGTTGCTTCATCAACCCGGACTGACATTCTAATAACTTTTATTTACTATAGTTAATATCTGGGCTGATAAAAGTGAGAATAAACAAACACTAAACAATATGTGTTTGTAAGTGGCGACTAAAACCAATACAGCCACGGGGCAGTTTGTAAGAGATGAAGAGACAGAGAGCCACTGATCGCTCATACAATATAATACTGTACAGATCTGATCAGATATAGACTGACAAAGTACCCATATAAAACAGTTACTAGACTACTGGACTATGACTCTTTCAATTAGTCATTTTCTTGTTTAACTGGATAATTGAATGGTTGCCTGAAACGACAAGATTTTAAACAAGTACAACTAGCAAGAAATTATAAACAATCTGCACCAGTTAATATGAACCACCAATGAATATACAAAGTTCAATTTCCTTTAATCATAAAAAAGATAAACTTTAAGATTACAAAACTAAATTTTTTGACAGAATTTGTTGGTAATATATTTTTATGAGCAGTCACCTGATTAATAAATTAATCAGTTACTTTTAATTAATAATTTTCTTATAAATTAATTTTTCAATAAATCATAATTATCATGATAATTATAGTCGACAATTTTATCACAATCTCGTTTGTGTACATGTATTTGCAAAACCGACTAATATATATCTGCATCATACAAATCTGTATAATATTTACAAAACTGATAAATATATTTGCTTTAAATGATTTAAGTACACACCTTTTCAGCGTGAGCTCTGGTGATGTACTCAAAGTAATTCGGTGCAAACTCATTAAATGACTGAACCTCATTCTTGGACATCTGCTTCAATATAAATCTGTCATCTATTCAATCAATCAATTAAAAAACAATTAAATTCTTTATTCATCACTATCGCTAGAAAATGGAAATCGGTATTTGAATTAAAGATATAGCAATATAGTAATAGAACAATTAAGAAAGAATGACATTTCCTACAGTTCAGATCATCGTCGCCAAGCGCTTTGAATGACTACATTTCCAATCCATCCAACAATTCTTAACTCATTAGGCCAAGACAATTACAAAAAAGTTATATCTTCAGTAAATCTGTGGCTAATATTAAACCAGATAATTTATTAAACGTAATAATTAGTAGTACTATTTATCTGGTTATAATAATACTCATCTCTCCCTCTCTATCGCTTCAATATAGTGTTTGACAAAATTATTTATCTATCACCTAATAGCTCAAAAAGCAGAAATAAATAAAAATTCAGCAATCACCAGCTAGATCATAACTTCCTCAGCTCTATGCAATAATTTATTGATTATAGAATTATTTAATGAATCCATCATCAATATCATAACATAACCTTGAGTCTTGCAGAAGCTTGATCCAGATTTACCGCCTCGTGCCAACCAAGTGAAGCATCTTGACAGTGAGCGAATATACCTGTGCACACGTGAACCAGCCAATAGCATCACTCGTAGTCTATTAAATTAATTATCAACTATTGTCTCATGTAAGACTATTCTTTTTGAATATACCGGTGCAGAAGTTAAACATACTAGTCCACAGCATCACTGGTAGAGTATTAAATTATATATCACACTATTGTCTCATGTAAGACTATTCTTATCTGATCATAGAAGAAATTATCTGATTTCAAGGCTTTGTAGAAAATAAATACTTATTTCCTTAAATAATAAATATTTGTTTAAATATAACATAATTAATACAGTGAATAAGAAGAGCACAAAAATTTAAATCCAATAAATCATCAAATTATATTTTATCTAAGCATAATCAAAATAATTAAACAACTAAATTTAAAAGATATTTCGTTTAAAAAGAAAGAAAAACCCGAAGAACATAGAGAATTGCGGTAACAGTACAAGGTAAAAGCTTTGACCACTTGGCTTACCTCTCTTCTCCATCAGGAAAGATCAGTTGACGCAATTGAGCAAACTGAGCGGCAAAGCTGGCTCTGCAGTAAAACTTTGTAGTGCAGTCTGAGAATTCTGGATAATATCATATAATAAATATTAACATAATCATAGTAATATTATAACAATGTAATATAATATCATATTCCAATAGTAATATTATAACAATGACCATTGTTTGTATTAATACTATTTAACATTCAATAAATTTGAGAACTCTACACTTCAAAATAGAAATTTTTAAAATTAGAAAAATTCCGATATACAAAATAGCTGCTACAGTTGTATAAAAACACGAAACAAATAGTCCCCATGATAACATCACAACCCAGTTTTATCACAGGGGGAAATATCTGCATTACAATAACCAACAAACTAATTCCTATTTGCAACGTCATCTCAATATTTCTACTTCATACTTACGTATAACTTCGCAAATATTTAGGACGAAATGATGAGCAGTGTTGCCTGTACGAAATCGTGTGACATTTTAACCCCGGCCAATGAAACAAACTTTAAACAGAAAATCCCACAGCATACTTACGCATCTCTATATGACCGGCAGTTGGACTGGGCGGAGTCTTGACTGAAGCCACGCCTCCTCCATTTCCTCCAACTAGTTTCTCTGCAATAGTATCTTTCAAACCATCAGCGTGGTCTACAATAAATAAACACAGCCAACAACGTAAAGGTAAACAAAGAAGTTGATTTAACTATTAGATATCAGAGAAATTTCTATACTTCAGTGTATAAATGATTAAGTATTTATTTTACCACCAATACTGAAATATTTGACTTAAATTTTAAAAAAACATATCATTGTGTAGAACGAGCATAGTCAAATAGGACACTGATGGAATGTAATAAACGTTTAGTGATGACATCATTAGCTGATGGAATGTCAATAAACATTTAATGATGACATCATTACGCTGATGGAATGTCAATAAACATTTAGTGATGATATCATTAGCTGATGGAATGAATAAACAATCGGTGATTACATCATTTCGCTGATGTAATGACAATAAACAATTAGTGATGCCATCATTAAGCTGATTCAGAACAAAGAGCAGACAAAGATCAGGAATGTATACATAAAACCTGTCAATTTTATAGAGCACTACTAAACCAGTAACTAATCAGAACCTCATGTCATCAGAATTGAGCAATATCATGCCATGCTGCGCAAACAGTTAATAGCGGCTCTGTCGCAGGCTGCTATGACTTGTACCGCTGTAGCTCAATAACGGCACACATAGAAAACCTGACACTTCAATTTAGCATCTCAGAAACTAGGCAACACAGTCAATTCTTCGACTGCATTAGATAGTATCACATGCACAATGAAGCAGTCATGACTCAAATTCGCCTTTGAAATCATCATCTGACATGATCTGGTAGACAAACATTTATACAAATTTCTAACATCTCCAGAACATCTTCAAGCCATAGAGAAAGAAGCCTTAGAAGATTAAACGGCATCAGGTAATGGAGATCTGATAAAGTACTTTACAGAAAACTTACTGGATCAGATTACTAAGTACACACTTCACAGAAAGCAGTCTGGATCATATCACTAAATACAATCTCTAAGACTTGGCATTCTACCAGCTTATTTTAGTGATTAATACATAGTGACAGGGTTAATACATTTTGAAAAGGCAGACATTCTTCCAGAAATATGCTCTTAATACTCTTATGCACCATAGGTACTTAAGCACTTTAAGTACCTTTAAGTACCTTAGTACCAAGGTACTTAAAGCCGATTACTTTTCTGTGTTCAGTTAATTACCTATCGCCATCAGGAGAACTGATAAATATCATACATCCATTATCAATGTTATATCGACATTGTTACTCTAGAGACAAACGAAATAGCTTAACTGCAATCCAATCATGTGTTTAGAAACAAATTTTAAAAGTATTATACCTTCTGCTTCCTGTTCAGCAGTGCCACTAGCGGACAGCTTCGGAGACTTTTTGTTACTAAGAACACGAGAAAAATAGTCAATGCCAGCAATAATTCAACACATTAAAATTATCAATTTCATAATGACTAAAATGACGACGATGATGATGATGAATGATGTTGATCATGATGCTAATAAAAAATATCAATATCAATAACATCAACAACAAGAAAAACAATACATATAGAAGTCAGTTTCTCACTCTTATATTTAAAGAGAACATCACAATCTCGTTCATTCAACATGTTTTGTAGAAGAAGATGATGAGATCCAAAACGGCATCAATCGGGAGACAAAAAAAGCCAAAGGCTAAGGTTAAAGTCAGTTTCCTCCCTCGAAAGCAATGTCAGTGATAGGCGAGCCCAGGAATTGAACCCCGCACATACTGACCCGCTGTCGAGTATCTTACCGACTTCGCCACTGGCTCCAGTCAAGTGCTATAATTACTATAAGAAGCTCCAAGTTCCAAGTTTGCAAACTAACTTGGAATAGCCAATCAAGAATCAACATCTAGACAACAATTTAGTGAAAAGTTCAATAAAAATAAACGTAAGCAAGAGCTACAGACCTAAGAGTATCAGACGATTGCGAGGCATGAGATCTCAGTTCTTTTAGCTGCATCTTGTAGTTATGTGAACTGTACGTACAGTATATAGAGCTAGTTTAGGTATTAACCATACCCGTCTAATTAATATAATTAAAATGTCAAATGCAATCGTGGTATCTTACACTGAAATCTATAATATCTAGTGTGCATGCATATTTACAGAGCACACACAAGTTTATAAGCTAATCCAGTGGCACAATGATTAAAGAATCCAACAATAAAGCAGTAGCCATTCAGCTCAAAACCAGTTCTCACTTATGACATTTGAGACACATTCATAGAAAATGCAACCCTTATTAAATGCAACAATTAATGCCTTTTAACGTAATACAAATATCATTCACGATGGAAGGGGAGAGGTTAACGCATTTGGTAGAATGTGTGAGTCAGAAACAAAGTTAAGCAACATCAGGTTCAGAGAGTATTTGAATGGGTGACCACGTTGGAACACCGAGTGCTAAAGGCACTGAATAAAAACCCTACGGTGTTAAAGGTTATTCTTTATCCACGCTGACTGCAATGTACTATATTGCATTGTGCCGTTTGTGGGCAACGTTTATTAATTACCATGGAAAGAGGAAAATAACGGAAAACTATAAAAAACAGCAAATTAAGTCAGGAAATTTAGTGGCAAGAGCGTTTGTCATGGGTGTAACCAATTGAGATAAAAATTCTAAAGATAAGAATAAATTACCCAAATAAGCTTCTAGTTTACAACATATTCAAGACAGAATTAATAATTTCATAGTTCATAGTAAAATTATTAGCAGTCAAATAGGCTTAATATAGTAAGCAGTGTTGCAAGTACATAAGCACTGTTAAAGCATACCATGTATTCACACTCTACTGAAAATCATGCATCTTCATTATTAAGCATTGTCTGCATATAAGCAGTTCACATGATCTGTTCAGATGGCCCCGTGCACATAAAGTGTCTCCACACAGCACTACAGAACACTGGCGCCAACCAACACGAGGTCATCCAGCATCATTCAGCGCAACTCATCACTACAGACCTGGTGCATGTGCTCGTGCATTTCTGCACCTGATGCTAATCAGTATAAAAATAGTAAAACAGAAATAATATATAATGAAATAATAAAAGCTGTAGAGCGTGAGTGCAACAGCAGTGCTAGATAAAGATGTCCCATACATCATCCTCAGATGTGGAACAGAACTTTTAAAAGAATCTTTTTGCACAAGTCATTACCCACAACATTTAACTTATGAACTATGTCAACTATCATCTACGATGTACAATAATAATTAATCAGCGATTACACATACTAAGCTAATACGTGAATTGCTACACTTGAACTATAAAATATTCAAAATGTACCTGAGCGCATAAGCAATAATGGAGGAAGGCTCCTGATCGCTGACTATAACAGGTACCAGGGCTCCACTGTGATCTAACTGATGGTGCTCCTCGGCAGGGCTGTTACAATGCAATAACACTTTAGCAATACCAATAATAACAAAACTAATAACAACATTTTATTGTTTATTTTCCTATTATTAAGCTATTATATTTCTGATAGATGATTTCAGACTTATCGTAGACTTTCAATCACATACAGTAACTGTTTTGTATGTTAGCAATGTGGATTAATCAATCTGTTGGGGTTGTGTGGCTCGCTGATCTCTTGTTTTGGAGATGCAGCATGATTTAAGGGCATGTCATTGGCGTGTGTATTTGTACTTGATGTTGAATATACGTTCCATTTTTTTTCTTTATTTTATTGTAATATAGACAGCTGTAGGTCTGCAAAAATTATGATGATAATAGGGTTTTAAGAGAAATAAATAAGATGTCCAATACAGGATATTATATCTTGGATATCGTTAGCATGATGTGATCAAAAAGTAGACTAAGCAGAACATGTTAAGTGGGGTGTAGGATCATACGTGCGAAATATGTTACAAATAGAAACTTTAAAAGTGAAATAACACATTTAAATAAATGTAATCCTTTTATATTTCTTCTTTACATTGACAATTCAACGGCACTTCATGTAGAATTACATTTAAGATCAGCACAGACTAACAATATTGTTGTATGAAACATTTAAAATATATTAAAATATATAATAAGAACTTTTAAAGCATACAGAGCTTCATTAAATTAATTAAAAATATTTAATAATATAGCGAAATCATGTAAACATACTAAGGAAAAATGATGGTAGAACTGGCAGCCCCAGACAACAGATTAGAAAACATCTGCTTCACCGTCACACTTCTTTCAGATCTCTCTCTCTTCTCACCATCCAGAGGTGTCCCCATCACTACGCTTGGGCCAACTAAAAATATCACCATAAGAAAGTTCTATGCTTAATGTGGCTGCTACAAAAAACTGTAAACAAATGTATTTAAAGTTATGTATAAAGCTATACATTTCCACAGGATTAAATGAAACTAGCAATACTGCTGTTAATTTTTACTGTTAATCTAGAAATTTTATCGAATATTAGATTGCTAAGATTCTGTAGAAATTAATACAAAACTAGTATAGATAGGTTATATCAGTAATTCCAAATATAAGTTTTGTTTGCACAACTGTGCAACTTCACTACTAGATATTAGTTAAGTTAATTTACCATCTATTTTATTTTTTTAACTTTAACTAGTTTGTTAAGTTATCTAATTAAGTTTCAGTATTTCTATAACAGCCTACCGATTTCATTGCGTTTGCCAGATATAATTCCAATTTCTAATTCTAGTTTATAGTTATAACATAGGAAGGTTGAAATTTAAAGCTTCGCAGTTTAGCTTGGTCAAATCGTATAACTTGAAAAGCGATCTCAAAATCAACAAGCCTACTAAATATCATTAAATCAACAGGTGTATACTGAAATATATTAAATCTGCATGCAAAATTCTATTATATAATTATTAATAGTAATCGCAATAATAATAATAATACTAACAAAATAACTCCCATAAGATGTTACAAATTACGAACCACATCCTCACATTCACTATTTGATTGCTCAAGTATAAAGCTCAAACGATAGCACTGATGCTAAGGCTAGATAGCTACTGCTCAAACCTAATCCGTCAGAGAGTGAAGAATTTTAAAGTTTTCAGTATTTTAAACACCCTCCTAGCCATGTTTTGACCGGAAGTGACCCGGTAAACAATGAATGTAAACAAGCAGTTTAAAATGAGACTTTCCCAGAATTACAGTCAACGATCATCCACGACGATATCCAACAGTTCTCATACCATATACCTTACCATTTAGTCAATTTTTTAATCACCGGTCCATTGCATATCAAAGATTTTACTGATCGTCTCAGGCGAGAAAGAATTAATGAGACAGCTGTTTATTTCTATTTCAAATCCACAACATACATAATATATGGATACACACAAAACAAAGAAATAATTAAGGAGCATTGATAGCATTTGCATTGTTTTCACAATTCCTTTTAATAACTAAAAATGCTCATTTATTAGAAAATACTGTAAGCAGTAGTAGTCTTTGGAGAATCTAGGAGAATAGAAAAACATAGAAGGAAAAAAACAAATAAACGCAGGCATATTAGTCTGCGACAGACTGCGATTAGACTGTATTAGAATAATACAGTATATTGGTATATACAATATTTATAGACTTTTGAGATTTGGTAGGATTATACCATTTTGTCGAGAGATTCTCTTGGGATCAGGAGATCTAGATCTGCCGGTAGATGACTCCAGAGCTCCTCCAGACTGGTTCTCCAGCACACTCTCAGAGGCAGACCTCAGTGGAGCTGATCTGGGCTGAACACTCAACGATGATGATGATGCACTCTCGCCCAACAAGGCATTGCATACTGCACCAAAAAATGTTACATAGTAGATTAGTTATAGAAATTAATATCATCATCATCATTATCCTCCCATGAATCCCAGTTTAACCAGGTTCAGGATAAGAATAGACTGTCTCAAATCCTCTCTGCCCTAAGTCATAACATAACTCAATCACCTATTTGAGACTTTTCCATTCGTTTAAATTTTTGTAGCAATTTCTGGAGCCTAGGCGCTCACGAACCGAATGCCCTTTCTGACGTTGGTTTGGATCTTACTTTATGTCACTTTACGACACGTAAAAGATAAAAAAGCTAATGGCAATGTCAGGTTCCTCACTCGAAAGCGATGTCAGTGACGGGCGAGCCCAAGATTTGAACCCTGCACATACTGATCCGTGGTCGAGTATTTTACCAACATCGCCACCGGCTCCAACGACGTGCAGTATACGGTTGGTCTATTCTTCAAGCAACCCAGACACAACATGGGAAGCTGCTTAATTAGTAATTAAATATAGAAATGTGAAATACCTGATTGATTGATTTCAGAACCAATTGTAGACGTATCGCAATGAATCTGAAAAGTGACCTGACAAATAAAAACATCAAAGTGAATTAGATAAATTGTACAGTTCTGTTTCCTGACTGACAGTTCTAGAGTATAATTTATATATAGCATCTGCTCACTATAATCTAACTCTAATCTATAACAAAGAGTAGATTAGCTGTAACAGTAAAATATGACAGAATGGAAGAGATTTTCGCTTCAGAGGAAAGTATAAATTTAAACTTGAGATCATTCAATGTAACAGAAAATCATCGAATAGAAGATGAAGAAGAAGAAGAAGAAGAAGAATGATGTAAGACTAACAATGAGAGAAAGAGAGAGAGAGAGAGAGAGAGAGAGAGAGAAAGAGACAAATCAATGAATGAGTACAAATCAATGAATGAGTACAAATCAATGAATGAGTACAAATCAATGAATGAGTACAAATCAATGAATGAATACAAATTGATGAACTAGTACAAATCACTGGAGAACAAGTATTAGATTTCTAGTAACATTGAAACTAAATAGCAACAGAAAATGACTCACTGGAGACTCGGATATATGAGAATCACAATCACCAGTCAAATCAACAGAAGCCGCCATATTTGTTACAGTGGCTCCATCTATCAGGCTGCTCGTTAGAGGATCAACGGCCCCGCCCACTCTGTCCTCAGTGACATCTCGACTAGCGACAGCAAGGTCAGGACTAGTGATTGATAGGTCCAATAAACTCGAGTCTATTACACTACTAACTCCTCTCACTGGGGTTACAGCACAACTTGAGCTCCTGGCTCTCTCGATAGGGCTACTTTCGTCTCCAGTAACCCTACTACTGTGATCATCTGTTGACAAAACTGTACTACAAGATTCCTCTTTGGTTGCCCTATTTGGTTCCATTTCGAGTGCAACTGTATTATTAGGATCTGTTTCTAAGGCATTAGAATTATCTGACGTAGCAGTTCCCGCATCCTCCGAGAGAGCGAAATGTGTTTCATTTATCTGAGTATCAGCAAAGCTCGACTCTTTGACTGGGGAGCCTCCTGTGGTTTGATCGCTGGACTGGACGACAGATGGAACATTCAGCAGACCCGTCAGTGACGCCTGCGAGGAACTCGCCGACTTGGGCCCCTTCTCGGGCTTCTTAGGCACGGCATCGAGTTCATGTATCCTACAAACATCAGGCTTTAATTAAATAGTTCTTAATGAAACAAAGGTAGCGCTTAGGATACAAAAAACGGCAGGCTTTAATTAAATAGTTCTCAATGAAATAAAGGTAGCTTTTAGGATAAAAAAACAGCAGGCTTTAATTAAATAGTTTTCAATGAAATAAAGGTAGCTCTTAGGATAAAAAAACAGTAGGGTTTAATTAAATAGTTTTCAATGAAATAAAGGTAGCTCTTAGGATAAAAAAACAGCAGGCTTTAATTAAATAGCTCTCAATGAAATAATGGTAGCTCTTAGGATATTAAAACAAACCATAATTCAGGCGCGACAGCTCATACAATACACACACACACACACACACACACCAACAACAAACAGTAGGCAAGCAGAAACCACAGTGACAATAAAACACAGAAATAATCAGTTATGAAATACAGTCCATAAAAATCAATGCATTTCGTTGTATTATTTGACATATTTCTCTTTTTCCTTTTTCTATCACATAAATGGCAGATCCGTTGTATATAATAATATAACTAGTACGTACTCATCTCATATAAAGAACTAAAAGCAGAATCAATCAATCAATCAATCAATTACCTATCAATCCAGATGAGAACAGCCTCTGCTAGCTGATGCTTGATCTCAACGTAGGCGTCGAGACTTTGTAAACTAGTGCTGTTAATAGCTGTATCAATCAAGCAAATAATCAATTGATCAATCATATCAATCAATGAATCCATAAAAGCAATCAATATATCAATCATATTAATCCATTAATCAATCAAATCCATCAATTTATCAATCAAATCAATCAATTAATCAATCAAATCAATCAATTAATCAATCAAATCACTTAAATAATCAATAAAATCAAACAATTAATCAATCAAATCAATCAATTAATTAATCAATCAAATCAATCAACGAGAAGACATATGTACTTATATTACTTTAAGAAGACTTGTTACTAGAAGTTTAGGAGACGACTAAGCTACCTGTAGGGTCTTTTAGAAGACTTATGTTCCGCACCAGTGACTGAACGTACTCGACCTTGTGAAGCACTGACTCGCACTCCCTCTGTAACAAGTCAACGAGAGTTTAGAGCTATATGAATGTCTCGCTAGTGCAGTGATTAGAGGCGTCAGGTAAAATCATGAAGTTTTGAACGACAGATGTGAATTGAATTCTCGAGGGTTAGATTCTCGGCAGCGCTGATCTGATATTAAATCTCAGACATTCACAGGACTGGTTACAAGGAAAATGAATAAATTGGCTTAGGGTTTAAACATGTAGTATAAAAAGTGATAGATACTAGAGAACACAGTAAATCATTTCACCATAATGTGTTATTATACTATATGCATATATAAACCTAAGACTGATCTCACAAATTCTGAATTAACAACGTTTAACAATAAGTTAGATGGACCGTAACCTTAGCACATTTGTTCCGTTTTAGCTTCCTTGTGCATTATATTGTCATCGACGACAGTAGCACTCTCGATATAGCTTTAGCTCATGCTAAATTATAAATTATCACAGTCTTGGCCTGTTTCAAAAAGACTTGATGAAACATAGAGTAAAACAGTGCAAAACTCTAATTGATTGATCAGATAGCTGAGATTATCAACGATACAACATAAAAACTTAATTGATTGATAAGATCAGCTACATAAGAACCTATCAGTGACAAAGCACACACCTCTAATTGACTGATAAGATCAGATACGTAAGAGCCTATCAGTGATAAAGCACACTCCTCTAATTGACTGATAAGATCAGTTACAAAAGAGTTTATCAGTGATAAAGCACATACCTCTAATTGATTGATAAGATCAGTAACATAAGAATCAGTGATAAAGCACACACCTCTAATTGATTGATAAGATCAGTTACATGAGAGTTTATCAGTGATAAAGCACACACCTCAAATTGATTGATAAGATCAGTTATATCTATCTACCTATCAGTGATAAAGCACATCTCTAATTGATTTATAGGATCAGCTACATAGGAGTTTATCAGTGATAGAGCACACACCTCTAATTGATTGATAAGATCAGCTACATAAGAACCTATCAGTGATAAAGTACACACATCTATTTGATTGATAAGATCTTTAACATAAGAGTTTATCACTGATAAAGTACACACCTCTAATTGATTGATAAGATCAGTTACATAAGAGTTTATCAGTGATAAAGCACACACCTCTAATTGACTGATAAGATCAGTTACATAAGAGTTTATCAGTGATAAAGCACACACCTCTAATTGACTGATAAGATCAGTTACATTAGAACCTATCAGTGATAAAGCACACACCTCTAATTGACTGATAAGATCAGTTACATTAGAACCTATCAGTGATAAAGCACACACCTCTAATTGATTGATAAGATCAGTTACATAAGAGTTTATCAGTGATAAAGCACACACCTCTAATTGACTGATAAGATCAGTTACATAAGAGTTTATCAGTGATAAAGCACACACCTCTAATTGACTGATAAGATCAGTTACATTAGAACCTATCAGTGATAAAGCACACACCTCTAATTGACTGATAAGATCAGTTACATTAGAAACTATCAGTGATAAAGCACACACCTCCAATTGACTGATAAGATCATTAACATAAGCAACGATCTGTTCTGTTGTGGCCTCAGTCTTCAGTCTCAGCAGCTGAGTTAATATGTCGCAGTAGATATGGTTAGTTCTGTGCAAATAAAAACAAAACTATTTAATTTCAAATGCATAACATAGTCTACCGACTTTAACCTTCTGCCAGTAAAATACTTAAGCCTTCATTATCTTCTAATGCCATTTCATATGTTAAATCAATATTGTGTCCGCGTCACCAAAGAATAGACCAACGGTAACCTGTCTGTGTTGTAATGATGGCTAAGCAAGAACTGAAAAGGCAATGAGAAACACCTCAGAAACCATATTTTCCCACACCACTGTGCATTGAGAAAAAGAAATCATGTCGTTTACGATGGTATCAGCTAATCCGAGTGATTTTCCATGAGCACGTGAAAGCAGACTTTAAGTAATATCATGAACCTAGGACTAGCCACTTACAGAACACCAGAGCGCGCGCGCGAGAGAGAGAGAGGGAGAGAGAGAGAGAGAGCGAGAGAGAGAGAGAGAGAGCGAGAGAGAGAGAGAGAGAGAGAGCGAGAGAGAGAGAGAGAGAGAGAGCGAGAGAGAGAGAGAGAGAGCGAGAGCGAGAGATAGAGAGAGAGAGAGAGAGAGATAGAGAGAGAGAGAGAGAGAGCGAGAGAGAGAGAGAGCGAGAGAGAAAGAGAGCGCGAGAGAGGGAGAGAGAGACAGAGAGTCCCACAAAGCAGTAAAAGCGACAAATAATAAAGCGTAGAGAATGACTCTAACGTCTTCACCGAAGTTTTCGCGTCATATCATGCCAGTATAGAAGAAGTATAAGTGTTAACCTACTATAACTTTCTCTCTCCCCTCTCCCTCTCTCTCCCTCTCTCTCTCCATCTTTCTCTCACTCTCTCTTTTTCTCCCCCCTCTTTTCTCTCTCTCTCGCTCACATCATACAGATGTTAGAATCGTAACCTGCTCTCTAGAACACTGCCCTCAGCTATCAGTGACTCTTCTGGAATGTTCTGCGGCAAGATCTTCACTGTGATTGGTGCGAGACAAACCTCCTTCAATCTGATTGGAGAATATCTGAAGCAAAACACAAATTGGATTGGTGAACGTAGAAAGGATGCAATATAAAAGTATAAATGAATTTATTACCAGAAAATAATCGGAATGTAAGCAAAATATAAATTTACAATGAAATAAATTCACAAATTCAAGCAAATTCAAAAAAGAGATACTGTACACTGTGGTTAACGTGTCGATTGAGAGCTAGTGTAACGGTGAGAATTTTTAGGCCCCTCCTATAATATATTTACAGATCTCCCCGTATCTATTAATTCCCATAGCAGGGGAACGCACCTCAGTAAAACCTAGAGCTAGGGGAACGCAGTTCCATTGCGTTCCCCCCACTTTAACCACTGACTGTATATACTTAAAAGAAGCCACTGTTTGAAAAATTAAGCAGCTAAATACTTGAAGGAAGCCACGGTCTGATTCTGAGAGAAGTAGTGATAGTGATCTTTGTGCAGCGAGTGTTCACAGCCGTTATACTCCCCTCTCTGTTGTCTGTTGTACCGGTCCGCGTGAAACCTCAGCTCCAGGTACTTGCCAAATGACATCGAGTACGTCTCAGACGACATCGGCACCACAGATCCAACCTGACCACACAATAGGACGTTAGAGATGTATATGTTAACAGTCAAAATAGATATATCATCAGTCAATCCCCTATTTGAGACTTCTCTATTCGTAGACATAGTAATAATACAAAATATAATAATAAGACCTAGTAATAATATAGACTAAGTAATAAAGCAGACTAAGTACTAATACAGACTTAGTAATAATACAATAATGTAATAATAAGACTTAGAAATAATACTTTCCCTTTCACCCATAGTCCTCACATTCCATGTGCCCACATTTATACTTTTGGGACGAATAGTATGTCCTCTTGGTATATCTGTGAGGCACCCGAGGTGGCCACTGGCCGTAAGATTCTTACCACCCCTGAAGAGGAAAGCGGAAAACAGAGAAGCGTGGAGGCGTTAAATACCATGGACCTGCCAGTGGTCAGTGCACCAAGAGAGAGAGAGAGAGAGTAATAATACAGACTTGTTAACAATATGACTTAGTAACAATACAGACTTAGTAATAATATAGACTTAGTAATAATACTATAAAAGAGGTCATAGAAGGTAGAATGGAAGGAAAAAGAGGCAGGGGCAGGCCGAGATTAGGTATGTTAGATGATTTAAAGACCCACTCATATGTGGAAATGAAGAGGAAGGCGGAAGACAGAGAAGAGTGGAGGCATTATGTACCATGGACCTGCCAGTGTGCAGTGCACTAAGAGAGAATAATACTATAATACTATGCCCCGAAAATATAGAATAATACTATGCCCCGTGTTGTGCTCGGGTGAGTTTGGACCACTGCAGACCAGGGCAACCGCAAACGATCTGCCGCATGTACGTAAGAGGCGACTAAAGGCAGGAGCTGAGGATGGCAAGAGGGGACCCACCTCACCATGAAATATTTTCCCCCAGGATTATATGGTAATTAATATATCTAATTGAGGAAGGCAACGGGAAACCACCTCAGAAGCCATACTTTTCCCAAGCTATAGGCTACGTAAGGTATGGATAAGGCATAGACTTTGTGAAGGGATTAACTGGTTGATCTAAGGAGTGCTCTTATGGAGCGAGAAAACAGACTTTGAGTACGAATATGTACCTTGAACCTGCCACTTGGCAGTACACTGAAGAAGAAGAATAATAGAGACTTAGTAGCAATAAGACTTATTAATAATACAGACTTGCTAATATTATAATTGGCTACTGTTCACCCACATACCTGTCTACATTGCTTACACCACGTCCACATGCTGATACCACAGCCACTGCTCGACATGGGAGTGTCCAGTTTCTTCAGGTTGACCTGTATGTATCCAGATCCGTGAACAAATCGCCGGACATGGTCAAGCATGGGAGAGTCGCAGTTCCTATGGACACATCGGTACGTCTCACTGAAGCAATACTTCTCCAGAAATCCTCCCAGCGTAACGTCTGATGCGCGTGCGTAAAACCTCATATTTACAGTCCTGAAGCAATCGAAATGGTATCAAGAACAATAATGTGGTCATTAATGTATCAGAACATTAAAGTGACATAATTAACATTAATGTCTTATTAATGTCTCAGAACATTCTAGCAGTATAATTAACATTAATGACTCATTAATGTCTCAACATATAGCTTGCATTTATTAATCTTTAACATTAATTTCTATAATGCAATCTCCTACTGCCTTTAATAGCCTCTGCATCTGTTGACTTCTATGAAAAATGCTGTTAGATTAGGGCTTAATAAAAGGAAGATGCAAAAGGACCCAACAAGTTACAAATGAAGAAGTCTTAAGGAGAGTGGGTACAGATACACAGTTGATAAATGCTATAAGAAACAGGAAGAAGAGTTGGATAGGACACATTCTAAGGGGGAGATAGGTTACTAAAAGAGGTCATAGAAAGTAGAATGGACGAAAAGTGAAGCAGAGGCAGACCGAGATTAGGAATGTTAAATGATTTAAAGATCCACTCATATGAGGACATGAAGAGAAAACGTAAGACAGAGAAAAGAGAATGCGCTATATACCATGGGACTGCCAGCCTGCCAGTAGGCAGCGCACTAAGAGAGAGAGCAAAAGGAACACACAAGTCGAGCGCTGCACATGTCACTGAGCTAGCGTACCTAGAGCGCCTCGGCTGACCAGATAGCGGAGGCTATCCAGTCAGTAGCCTCATCTCTGACACAGTCCCCGTAGGGCCTGTCTCCAGCCTCCGTCGAGGCCAGGACTCTCTCAACCCCTGATACACGTACGAGCCCCAGCCCACCTGTGTATACATGAGAGCTGTCAGAGATACGGCTACTCCGCCTCAGCGCTCGTCAGTACCACCGCACGGCCCCACCGCCGTGCGGGTGCAAGCTCACTGACATATCGACATTTCTGCCGACACACACCGCCTGTACCGTCTGTTCCCATGTACTGTAAAATGGACTTCGCTTTTATAGTATCCGATTCTGAGGACGAGTGAAAGTGGTGTATAATTAAAATATTTAAAATAAGTTTTTAGAAGAATAGAAAATGTTAATTAGTTCAACAGTCAGTGAAAGTACAAACAGTGAGATATAGCATTAACGCAGCAGCGTTGGTAATTATGTTCAGGAACTGCAATAATATTACGTCAAAATGTAATAATTTAAAAAAGTTTTGCCAGAGTTTTAAATATGGCATTCGACAGGGTAAAATTCCAAAGACGTTATAATTTAATTACCAATATAACGTTTTTTAAATTTCAAATTTCACTTAAATCAACATCAACAACAACAATCATAATCGGTTATGTACGCCTGATATGTCGGCTGATTTCAATACCAGTGATCAAAATCTACTGTTGTAACGACTGTACCTCTGTATTCTTGATTTGACAATGTCATTCCGGTAATCATAAATTACATGAATTCATGTGACCACTTAATGTCATTGCTTGGTTTTCTTCTTATTATACGAATCGTTCTCAGGGTGCAAAAGTTCAAGAACAGATCTACACCTCTTTGCCTTCCTTCATCAAGCAACGTGCGTCTCAGGGCTCTGGATCCTTTCCTCTTCAAACTCTATACTTAGAATGTCTAAATAGCGTAGGGGTAACGTCATGAAGAATTAAACGACAGATCCTGGGGTGAATTGAACTCTCGCGGGTTCGAATCTCAGCCGCGCTGATCTGAGAGTAAAATCTCGGACATTCACTGGACTGGTTATACGAAAAACGGACTAAATTGCCTAACGGTTTAAACATGTGGTACTAAAAGTGATAGATATCGATATAGTTGATCATTTCACTATAATGCGTGTTTACTTCTTACTTTACCAAGCCACGTCATTACGCTCTCTAATCTCTCTCTCGCTCGCTCTCTCCCTCTCTCTTTCTCTCTCTCTCTCTCTCTCTCTCTCTTCACCGTAACATTCGACCAAATTACTTAATATATAATATAATAGTATTATATAATAACATTATTTCATAATATTTATTAACATAGTACTTAAGCTTCTGCGTTAGATATCATCGTAAAGATAAGGAATCACATAGAACATCACATTATTGTTAGTACACAATAGCAAGGTTAACTCCTGATAACTACTGCACCACTGAACGTCTGATTATCTTTTGGTGCAAGTGCAACACTTGCACTTCATTTTTCTAAAGTTAGAACTCAAGATCTCTTCTTTAAGAAATATCGTCCATTGACCGTTCGATAACAAATTACCAATTTCCTGAATTGAATGAAATAGCTCGATGTTGTCACTGACGACAGTAGCACTCTCAATATTATTTTACCAGATGATAGATACAGTGGCAAACCTCTAATCCCAAGATCAGTCAGAATTAAAATAAATCATTTCAGTCCAACAGGAAATTAAGAAGGATAATTATTTTGAACTCTTCATATAGGCATACTCTGAGAAACAATAAGATCAGCTAGTTTTAAAATATATTAGTAGAAATTTCTTGCACCGAGTAAGCCTAGACAGACCCCTTCCTGCATAGTCCGATAGACACTATCATTATCACGTTGAATAGAAAAGGTAAAATATATTTTGCCAAAGTCTAGGCTATTAGGACTTTTAGTATGCTTCTAACTATAGTGCTCGATGACGAAATAGACGACAGTATCACTGTAACTGTTGTTGTTGTTAAAAATTATAGAGAACTACATAACAAAAGTATAGAGAACCCATAACTATAAATTATAGAGAACTACATAACGAAAGTATAGAGAACCCATAAGTATCAATTATAGAGAACTACATAACAAAAGTATAGAGAACCCATAACTATAAATTATAGAGAACTACATAACAAAATTATAGAGAATTACATAAAGCAGAGAGAGAAGAGTGGAGGCGTTATATACCATGGACCTGCCACTAGGCAGTGCACTAAGAGAAAGACAAAAAGCAATACACATACCAAGGAAATACACAAGGGGCGGGTGCGTTGGAAGACTGAGGGGAGAAGCTGCTGAAGAGCAATGCTATTCGCTGATGATTCAGCGGATCTAAACAATCGACCAATCCCGTCTCAGGATCTATCGCTACCACTGATGACGTAGCATAACCTGCGGGCCGCTGCACGGAAAGTCTTCTCGCTTTTGATTGGTTGACGAGTTCCGCAGTCTGACCATTGAGAGAGAGGTGATACGGTATCCTGCCCCCACGAGCTCTGAAGTCAGCTAACAAGGCCTGGAAGCAGCGTCAGTACAATACAATAAAATACAAAAAATTTAACCTCCATTTCCTTATCCGAGGACGATGTCAGAGACATCTCAAAGGGGATACAAAATTACACACAGTTCGGCATCAAATTTTTCTTCAAAAATGATACATAACTGTTTAGAAAAAAACACATATATTCAAGAAATAAACGACAAATAGCGACAATGTTTTAAACTATGTGCATAATTTAACATGATAAACATGAAATAAATTTATAATTTAGGAATATAAAAAACACGTACGGAATCAACGATACATAGAAGTGTAACCACATTTACAGAGATAAGTTTGTTTAAATACAATATAAGCAAGGCATTTTTCAAAGTGAATTAAGCAACGAAAATGAAAGTTTTAATGAAAAGTTTCAATTATAGTTCAAGATCTACAGCAATCTTTGAAAAAAGCATATCCATTTCTCCTGGTTCTTACCAGATTTAGGAAATTTGTTTAGATGTTTATTATTTATAGCAATAAAATATACATTTCTTCAAATACTTTAATAACAATTTATTTAATTCAAATTTAAGTAATGTTTGGATTTTAATACAAAATAAAATAGCATAAGCATTAGCCGCGGAGACTTGTGGGCAGGGCGGGCAACTACCTGCCCACATTTTAGTCCTTATGGGCAAGCCCTATATCTATGTATGCATGTTATATGTGTTCATGTAGGATATAGACATATATATATATATATATATTATATATATATATATTATATATATATATTATATATATATACATATATATATATATATATATATATATATATATATATATTATATATATATATATATATATATATAGACATACACACTAGGACACACACGCATACACACATATATACATACACAGTTTACATACACTTATACATGCACACATAAACACACATACATTAACATACACATTTACACACACACAAGATGGCTTATAAACCTGAACATGTGGATCAGTCGCCGGTGCTTTGATCTTCTCAATGACGAACGGATGTGGATCCAACATTTGTATTCCAAGCGAAGCTTTTTGAAAATTTTTCAACTTCCTGGATTCATTCGCAAATTCATCATCCGACATTTGTCCCATTCTTCTTTTCACATCAACGCAATTCTCACTTTCTGACAGATTTTCTTCACAGCTTGACACCAGTTTATCATTCTTGATGTTATTCGACAATTTTTCAGAACTAATTTCATCTACTTTTACCAGCCTTTTAACGTCAACATTATTATCGTCCTGATCACCTGGCGAAACGCCATTAAACCTCTGCGACCAGTACGTATCCTGCTGAATGAACGACTTCAAAACCGACTTCTTGTCAAATTTCGACACCAAGTGGGGAGGTCGGAATCTAATTAGAGGAGATACGGAAAGACAAACGTCCTCCAGGGCTGTACTGAACTTGATCAGCTGCTCTGAGGAATCCTCATCCATTTTATCGTCCTTCTCCTCCAAAGACTTCTCTTGCCTGGAATCAGATGAGATCCTGAGAGAACTGAAAGCTGTTAACGGATCAGTGACGGAGCTCGAGAGTGTTCTCAAATCATCCGTAGGATCGTCACTGCTAATAGATTTCAGAATGTTGTTGTTGCACGCAGCAGAAGGGTTGGTAGCAACAGCGGCTGCAATAGCTGGACTAACTGTAACAGCAGCAACTAAACCAGCTGGAATAGTAGCAGAAGCAACGCCAGCAGCACTAGTAGTAGCAATAGCTACAACATGAGCAGCATCAGCGCTATCAACGATAGCAGAAGTAGCAGCAGCAGCTGAGGTGACAGCTGCTGATATAGCAGTCGCCTTAATGATTGAAACAGCAGCAGGCGCAGCTGTAGTCAAGTCAAACTCAGCAGCCGCAGCAGCTGAATTGTCTTCATCGTCAGATAAAGTGGCAGCTGTTGATGAGTCGTCATCGACTATTGAAGCTATAACAGCTGGAGATGCGTCATCGTCAAATATACTCTTAATACTTTTGTTCAACTCTGCCGCGGCGCCATCTTGAGACACAAGTTCCTGCCCATCTTCCTCAATTACTGTATCGCTTTCTATATGATCCCCTCTTTCCCCAGTAACTTCTAATAGATTCTTTATTTCACCGGGAGTAGGACCAGCAGCTGGTTTTAACGGCTGGCTCTCATAGGACACAGATTTATATCCTGGTGACTTCGATATATTAGCAGAGGTCGGGCACTTGACTGCTTCAGGTGGCACCAAAGGAGGAAAATCTACAAAAATCACACAATAATGAAACAGAAATTTCTTAGTAATAGGCCTACAAGCTACAACCTAAAACTTTCCAATTTAAGACAAATGGTAATATACAGTATTGCAGCTATTGTACTGTAACTAAGAATTAGTGAGAACTAAATTTACTTTAATAAAGTAAGAACAACTATTGTAATTAATAACGTAAGAATAACTATTGTAATTAATAACGTAAGAATAACTATTGTAATTAATAACGTAAGAACAACTATTGTAATTAATAACGTAAGAATAACTATTGTAATTAATAACGTAAGAATAACTATTGTAATTAATAACGTAAGAATAACTATTGTAATTAATAACATAAGAATAACTATTGTAATTAATAACGTAAGAATAACTATTGTAATTAATAACGTAAGAATAACTATTGTAATTAATAACATAAGAATAACTATTGTAATTAATAACATAAGAATAACTATTGTAATTAATAACGTAAGAATAACTATTGTAATTAATAACATAAGAATAACTATTGTAATTAATAACATAAGAATAACTATTGTAATTAATAACGTAAGAATAACTATTGTAATTAATAACATAAGAATAACTATTGTAATTAATAACGTAAGAATAACTATTGTAATTAATAACGTAAGAATAACTATTGTAATTAATAACGTAAGAATAACTATTGTAATTAATAACGTAAGAATAACTATTGTAATTAATAACGTAAGAATAACTATTGTAATTAATAACGTAAGAATAACTATTGTAATTAATAACATAAGAATAACTATTGTAATTAATAACGTAAGAATAACTATTGTAATTAATAACATAAGAATAACTATTGTAATTAATAACGTAAGAATAACTATTGTAATTAATAACGTAAGAATAACTATTGTAATTAATAACGTAAGAATAACTATTGTAATTAATAACATAAGAATAACTATTGTAATTAATAACATAAGAATAACTATTGTAATTAATAACGTAAGAATAACTATTGTAATTAATAACGTAAGAATAACTATTGTAATTAATAACGTAAGAATAACTATTGTAATTAATAACATAAGAATAACTATTGTAATTAATAACGTAAGAATAACTATTGTAATTAATAACGTAAGAATAACTATTGTAATTAATAACGTAAGAATAACTATTGTAATTAATAACGTAAGAATAACTATTGTAATTAATAACGTAAGAATAACATAAATATTGTGCTGTAATCGCTCAACAAGATATTGTCAATAATTTAACTTAACTATTGATTATTTCCCTTACACAGTTGTAAAACACAAATGGAGTTTAGAATAATTCACTGAAATACTATAATTTTGGTTACTATGCAGCATACAACATCTTAAGCACATTAAGAAGCCGCCTAATGTATAATTTACTTCATCTGTCCGTCATTATGACGCTAACTTTTATTGAAAATTATATTTTACAGTATAAGCCAATTTTTCTAGTTTTTTTTGTACATTTATTGGGTTCTTTCAATCCTAGGGTTAAAGTCAGATTTAATTTTAGGATGGTGGCTGAAGTTGTAACTGAGAGCTAGTGAAACGGTAAAATATTTTTAGGCCCCCTTTCCATAGTACCCTAGTATCTTTAATATGGACCACGAGCAGGGAAAGCACTTCAGAAAAATGACAGATAGGGGAAATGAGTTCCCCGGTGCCCTCCCCAACTTTAACCCCTGGTTTCGGATGAGGATTAGGTTAGGCTTTATCTTTATGGTTTAGGGCTTGTGTTAGGGCTTAGAGATTTAGGATTAGGGCTTTAGGGTTTCAGAGTTATGGTTTAGGCTTATTCTTAGACCCAGCAGTTGTTGGGCTCTATAGCTAATAATATGATTATAAACTATAATTACATGATAACTAAACTACAGTACAAACAGGTTTCTGCTAATACTACTACAGATAAATGTACAAGTTAATATTGCTACAGATAAATGTAGTTAGTACAAACTGGTGTCATTTGTTATGCTGTCTTCTGCCGCCTCAGAGGCGTTTTCTGATTGGTTGTCATCAGCCAATGAAATGCAAGCAAGCTCGTCGGACAGGAATGAGAGCTCTAGAATAGAGTGGTACATCGTGTACGTCATGAAACTTATTATCTGCTTCACCTAAAACGAAACACAGCAAAACAAAACTATTTAAACTCCAAGACTAAATAACAAGAAATAGCAATAACTGCTTTATATATATGTAGCACAAGTAGCAAGAATAAATTACCGTTTGCATTAGAAAAATAACAGATTACAACATCTCCTTTAAATGTAGCATATTTCCACAAAAGGTAAACAAATATTTACAATTAATAATTATAAAGAAAAGTATATGCTGCAACTATAGAAATACCTTAAACATGTATAGAGGGCACGTCAAGATGAAACAAAGAGAATGCACCCTCCACAACGATTATATCAGAGATTTACAGCGACAGTAGTCGAGATGTTCAATCATAAAATAGATATGATAATTAGAGACTTTACAGAAAATACTTATTCTAGAATCAATCAGTAGAAGAAATCCTGCGAAATTAAATAACTCATGTGAGATAAAAACTCTTTTAGTTCAGCAGTAAATATCTCATCCAAGATCACATCACATTTTGGTGCTACTTTAAAAATGCTCTATTTTAATTATTGCACAGTTTGTGAAAAATATTGAAATTGTTAAATTTTTAAATGCACTTTATATGTGTATGCTGTTGTGTCACGTGTTGCAATGTAATTGTATTTGTGCGTGTTTTCTGCCACGAAATGGTGAATTTAATATTATATTATATATATATATATATATATATATATATATATATATATATATATATATATATATATATATATATATATAACAATTAATAAATAAATAAAGGTTTAACGTCCGCTTCCTCATCCAGGGATGATGTCAGGGACGTCAATTAAGATCACATCAATCAATTTACTCAGAATTATTAGTCAACGGCTTGCAATGACTAATTAATAGTTCGAATCTTCTTCTTAGCGTCACTCTCATTCATCAATCATTTAGAAATCACTTGACTGTTAACTATGTTATGAGTTAAAATGAGTATGGCAGAGCTTCTTTCAAATTAGTTTTGAAATTCGGCCGACTGACAGGTTCTGCCTATAATATTCATGTTTTGTGCAGTGAAATTTTCGAATAATGTATACGCTGATCCTATGCTCAATTGAAGTGAATTGCGCGTTGACTGACCTGGTCTTTGAACCCAGGCCACTTGCACTCGAGGTAAACATTTCAACCATTATGCTATATCCCTCCAATAGTTTTAATGACTAAACACAGACCTTCTTGAGTTCTGTTATGGGGGCTCCACGTAGCGTGACGGTACAGCCTAAGTGGGCGGGGCAACCTTCAAAATACATCAGCGACTTACTCGAGCCTAAATCAATCAATCAATCAGTAAATCAATCAATCAACAACGAGCTTTCAATCAAGGAGTTAAAGCTTATTTCCTTACTTTAAGGTAAAGATTATATATAAAAATTAAACGAATATATAATATAATAAGGCAATACCTTATGTGTAGCATATGTAAAAAACCACAATGGTACCACAAGAACACTCCTGCTAATATACAAATATGTGTGCTTTGCTGGTGTAGAACTGTGGTAGCATGCTCCGCTTTTGACGCCTCTAATATTGTATTATTTTTTTGTTGTATTGCATTGATATATACTGCATTGACAAGTGAAAAACCATCAGGCACTCTGAATTGTAGAGCATTTGTATTGTATTGTATCGTATTGTATTTTAGTGCACATGTATCAATCAATCAATTAATACTGTCACGAAGTCAGCCATTGTCAGTCGTGACACTTTCTGCATCGTATCATATAGTAGAACATTTGTATCGTATCGTATTGTATTGTATTATGCCTGGACGAATGACAGACCGTCAGGCAGACTGAAGGCTCTGATGGAGAAGTTCTGACAGTGACCCAGATTAGTGCGACCCACCAGACTGTCTATAGAGGTCACCACATCAGCCATCGTCAGACGTGACACCCTCTGCATCACTGACTGCTCAATCAATCAATCAATCAATCAATTAATTAATACAGTCACCACGTCAGCCATCGCCAGTCGTGACACTCTCTGCATCACTGACTGTTCAATCAATCAATCAATCAATTAAAAAATACAGTCACCGAGTCAGCAACTGTCAGGTGTGACACCGTCTGCATCACAGACTGTTCAATCAATCAATCAAATAATAAAATTCATGTAAGTCACCTCGCCAGCAAGATAAGACACCAACAGTAAGATAAGACACCAATCATTGCATCAATCAATCGATCACTCACTCGGTCAGTCAAGCAATTGATAAATCGATATACATCATTACATATATCACAAAAAGAAGAACTATCATCTGCATAGCACACGATCTGCTGCGACACTTTTTATAACTCTTAATGATACAATAAATAACCGATAAATCTATTCAAATTGTAAACTCGATTTGATGGATGGCCGAATTGATTGTACGCTTGCCTGAGAAGCAGGAGATCATCGGTTCGAATCCCAGTCAGACGGTCTCTGACAGTATCCCTTGAAATACTGAAACAGACGTTAAATTTCGATTTACTTTTTATTTTAAATTGTCATAATCCAGACGGAACTGGTACTAACCGGTTTTACATTGAGTATGAGAGTGATGCCAGCGTCCAACAAAAACCCCTGAGCCAAGCGAGACACAGTTTTCTCCACCATCAGGATGTCAGGCTGTAGTGAGGCAATCCTAGCTATACAGTTCTTCAGAAACTCATGCTCCTGCAAATTACACAGTGTTTGCTTCATCAAGTCAAGATAACCTTGATGCAATTAATATAATAATTGGGGAGGGGATTTAGCGCACTCAGTTAAGCTGCACATCAATTGAACGAAGTAAAGCCACGTTGCACGCGGTTAGTAAATTGTGGGCGGCCACATTGAAAGACCAAGTGTCGACAGCTTTGAATGTCAATAATCCCCGGGGTGTTGGAGATTATTCTCAAATCCGCACCGGCTGCTATTGAAGCGCCAACAAAAGGCAACGCCTACTAATAACCATGGAGAGGAAAAGGAGGAAATATCGAAAAGTACAAAAACAACAACTAAGAAAGGAAACATTGTAAACTCCTGCGGTATGTCATGTGTGTAACTATACGAAATATATAAAATAATAAAATAATAAAGATAAAGTACAATAATTGCCGTAGTGGTAAGCTGTTAATCTTACTTCTAAACGCTTACAGTGGTTTTAAATGAAAGATTAGGTAACGCAAAGTTTATTTAACAAGATAGATCCGAGATATGGCAAGCTATTTCCTCAGTCTTAAGGAGTTAAACATCCGATTAGAGTTACTGCACTGTTTTCAAGTGAAATGCTACTTTTGTTACAAAACAGCTGATTGGTCGATCAGCCGGAAGTCAATGCTACCAATGGTTGATAGATATAATTCTAGAATACCTTGACGTTAATACGAAGTTTTAGTACATTTGTATCTTAATCTGCAACAAAAAGTATGCAAACCATGAGGTGCGTCTAGGTCAGTATTTTCTTCAGCGTTTTATAGAATGCAGAAAACTTTAAAGTATTCGTCGATTTTGAACTTCAAGCAATCATGTCTTTTTCCAATTATTTCCCTAGATTGTTTTAAAAATCAGAGATAGAGAGACCGAGAGAAAGAAAGAGAGAGACACAGAGAGGATTCTTAGTTCAAAAAAGTTTAACAAATACATATTGGTTAATTCTTGAATGAAGTAGAAAATTTTAAAGTATTCATCGACTTTAAACATGAGTATGGTGCCGTTTCTCTAATGATTTCATGGGCCAGGATCATAATGGTTAATAATAATAATAATAATAATAATAATAATAATAATAATAATAATAATAATAATAATAATAATAATAATAATAATAATAATAATAATAATAATAAGTCACAGCCGGTGAAGCTGCTGTTCATGCCGCCTCTAGGAAGTTGGATAAATACCGTGACCTGTCCTTAGGATATGAAGTTGTTCCGGTGGCCATAGAAACCATGGGCCCAATGAATCCCGAAGGAGTTGATTTTATTAATGGCATAGGCAGACTTATTGCAGAGCAAACTGGCGATAAGCGAGAGACTTCTTTTCTTTGGCAAAGGCTTTCCATGACTTTGCAAAGATTTAATGCAGTCTGCTTCAACAATTCTTTTAAGCCGATTGATGACCTCGAGTAGCCGGGCGGCGATTCAGCACGTATTGCTTGAATCGTTTTTATCAAACCCAAAGTTCTTTACACCGGGGTAAAAAAATAATAATAATAATAATATTATTATTATTAATATTAACGATAATAATAATAATAATCATAATGGCCCAGAGAATCAAAGAGAGAATGAGCGAGAGAAAGGGAGAGTTACATAGAGAGAGATCAAGAGAGGATTCTGACTTCGGAGTTCAAGAAAGTTTAAAAATTGTACACTAATGCATTATTAGAATATTAGAATATTTGCAATATTAAAATATTTGCACTATTAGAATATACGTCACGGACCTGCAATATCTGCGGCTCTAGGGATGAGAATTTATTCTCCACGCGCTGATACTCTATAGGTGAGCGCAACAACAAAACTCTCGGGTTGCTAATCTGTTGCCTCATCTTCTTATGAGCAACGGCTTTTGTGCAGACAACACCATAGACAACAGCCGTGTTGCTTCTGGAATCACCAGGAATCTGCAACGATTGATAATAGAGCCGTATAGTACAATGCCCTATAGAACGTAAAACTTCAATAAACAGAATTCATAGTATAATCTTCAGAATGTTGAAAAACGGCAACGTTACTACTTTGATGCTAAATACTAGGTTTTTTAAATACGAATTAATACTACGAATACTTTGGTATCTGACAGAGAATCAGTATGCACGGAGTTTAAATCCTGAGCTCAGCCGTCACTTATATTTCTTCGAAATATGAAACTAACGTTAACAGCCGCTTTAGCCAGTTACAATAAAAACCTTTTTTATGCGGACGTATTGTCGAATATCCATATCGTCTCCCTCGTATCTGACATCAGGTCTGACTGTCTGACTCATTCTCTGAACCAGTGGAAGTATTACATCAGCCCAGCTCTGAGATAACTTCTCCTTAGCTAGCAACTGATTCAATAGTTTTCCTATGTGCTCCTTGTGTACCTTACTGTACAGTGAAATTAAACACAGAACAGAATATATATGATATCAATGTCATCATCATCATCATCTTCCCTTAAATCCCAGTTTGACCAGAGTCGGGATACGAATAGATTTTCAATCCATTCCTATACCTTTCTGTAGCAAATTTCTGAAGCCTAGGCGCTCACCAATCAAATAACTTGTCTAGTAAAGTTGCAGCATTAGAGAAAATTTTAAAGTTGTGGCAATGATTTATGCTTCACATAGCACTTGGTATCTCAAAATCTAAGTTTGAAATGGTTGAGTGCTACAGCTATTGGGGGGGGGAGGGGGGGTAACTTTTCTATTTGATTTATCAGCTCCCTATTGTCCATTTAGCACTTGCGTAATTCTGTATTGCTGAAGTGTTAATATGTTAAAATAGTCTGAATCCAACTGTTAATATAGCCAAACTAACATCGGTTTAAAAATCCAAAGAAATATATTGCAGATTAAGACAAGAAGTGAAATTAATATTCTGAAGAAAATAACAAGAAAAACAGTAATCAATGTTTCCGAGATACTTACGTAATAGAAATAATAATCCACAAAATGGAATCATTTCAAATATAGCATCCTATACATGTTTTATGCAATCAATAATTTATCTTCTTCAGGCCCATTTTTACAGTATATTGCATGCTGAAGTTTTCTTTAGAAAGATCTAAAATTAAATCAATCAATCAATCAACCCCTAAGCATTTAACGTCCGGTTCCTTGCCATAAGGTAATATCAGGGACGTCTCTTGCAGACTCTACACACGATGACGACTGAGTACACAGAAACCACAAGAGACAGCGAGATCAAAACAGAGCAAGTCCAAGATCCAAGGCAAGCGGGTCAAAAGTTAGACCTATGGCGGAATCGCCATAGTTTCACCTTAGAAAATTAAAATGACAGAAATTCTTTTGAATTGAACAACTCATTTGAGGTATTACCTTAACTGTTCGCGATATTCGTTCTCAGCAGATTCTCTCTCCGGCGAAGCTGAACCAGTCTCATTACTTGAAGATAACGATGTTTGACAGGCCCCTCCCACACTGATCTCATGGGCGGTGCTACACATAGCCCCCTGGTCCACTGACGACATCACATCCAGCCCCCCACCTGGTTCCACGGATAATACCCCCCCACTGCTTGCCATCATCCCACCGTGGCTGGATTCAACAGACTCCCTAGCATCTGTTGGAATCAATAATTCGTTTAGAAATCGATATCGATTTATTAATAGAATATTGATTTATCAATTAATCATCATCATCTTCCCTTAAATTCCAGTTTAACCAGGGTTGGGATACGAATAGACTTTCTATCCATTCGCTAAAGTTTTTGCAGCAATTTCTGGAGCCCAGGCGCTCATCAACCGAATGCCCTTTCTTACGTTGGTTTATCAATCAATCAATAAATTACTATATATATTCAAGAATATATTAAATAATACTACATATAGATATTCAAGTGTGAAAAAATGCACACATCTAGGAAAAATGGCCACTTTTAACTGAATTTGGATTTGAACCCTAACCAATGACGTTTCTACTAATGTACCATGTGCCTCTCAAGAAATAAATATCTAAAAATTTCTTACACAGGAAAAGGGTGTTTTATTTCAGAATTATAAATGTGGAGCTTCGATGAAATTTATACTCACAATCAATATAAAGTAGACAAATGACAAAGATGTAATTAGCATTAATATTTAGGAATTATAAACATTACCCTGTGAATAAATTTTATTTTATACTCGCCATAATTTTATACTGGTCAAATGACAGAGCTGTCATTTGACATACAGACATAACTGGCTATTTATATTTATTACATATTTTATAGTAGTATTATATATTTATAAATCACTATTACCCGCGCTGTGCTCGGGTTGCTGAAGAATAGACCAACTGTGGACTGCACGTGTCGTAAAAGGCGACCAAGCACTAAGATCCAAACCAACGTCTAAATGGTATTCGGTTGGTGAGCGACTAGGCTCTAGAAACTGCTTCTAAATAATTTCTAATCTCGACTCTAATTAAACTTGGACTCGAGAGAAAATGAAGATAATGAAAATGCTATATTTATAAAAACATCACCCTGTGTAAGACCGAATTTAGTATCTAATTTACGTATATCATTATTATTTAAGTTATGTGCAATTAGTTCCCATTCCTACCCTCATTTTACTGTTTATTACATAGTCCCATACTAACACCTATCCCTGGCTATGGGAGCAGCATGCTGAGAGCCCACTGAGCCACGGCTGGCTCCTGATTGGCTCATCCCCTCCATGCTCAGGGGCGTGTCCATGTAGAATACTGACTTGAGGGCTGCGTCAAACCCGCCGTCAGGTGCCGACACTGTTGAGGGGATTTTACTCGTATCTAAATTAAAGTCATTTTAAATTGTAAAAAAACTGCAATACGAATACATAATACGATAATCTAATACATAATACGAATTACGATTGTATGCACCCATAGTCTCATTAAATTTAATTTCACATTTATTCACATCATGATATGTCTTGAAATAGTAGTCTCAAACAGGGGATTGACTGATGATTTGATGTGGGACAGAGAGGATTTTAGGATTCGCATCCTGACCCAGGTTGAACTGGGATTCAAGGGAAGATGATGATGATGATAATGGTGATGATGATGTTGATATGTATTGAAAATTCATGACAAGTACCTTTAGTAAGTATGCGTGACAAGGAGAAGTTGATTAATCAAGTACCGGTTTTACATAGCAGAGATACTTGTAAGTTACTACAGACACACCAGATGTACTAAACTACACTGCAATGCACTGTATCAAATCAACATACGATAGATACATAAAATACAGGCTAAAACCCAGTTTAACGTCAGTTTCTCTATCGAAAGCATGTCAGAGGCTAGCACAGATCAGCCGTCGAACAACTTACCAACATGCTATGAGCCCAGTTGATCATGATCTAAAGATATCATCAGATTAAGTCAATCCTCTCACATCACCACCTCACACTCTTAACTCATTAACCACAGAGTACCCACCACCTCACACCCGTAACCATAGACTACCCACCAATTCACACTCTTTGATCGATAGCAATAGAGTACCCACCACGGCCTGACTCATTCTTCACCACCTCTCTCCTGATCTCCCTCACCCACACAGGTTCTCCCTCTTCATCAGAGTCTATGGTCGATTCCTCGCGTCTCAACGAGTCCACAGTGGCAGAGGCTGCTTCCGTCTGTAGCCCCGCCTACAACAACCCATCAGTGCAATCAATCAGTCAATCAATCTGTAGCCCCACCTACCACAACTGATCAGTGGAATAAATCAATCTGTAGCTCCGCCTACAACAGCCGATCAGTGGAATCAATCAATCCGTAGTCCCATCTATATCAGTGGAATCAATCAATCTGTAGACCTGCCTACAACAGCCAATCAGTGGAATCAATCAATCTGTAGACCCGCCTACAACAGCCAATCAGACGATTAGAGAAAGCAGTCATTCAAACAATCTGTTACTATAAAAATTATGCAAGTAAATTAAGTAACAATCGATATAAAAATTTGTTTAAAATAGTATTTAACTATATTGCAAATCAAATCATATCGCAGAATCATCAAATAGTATTAGATTCAAGCAACGCAATAATTTAATGAGACTTCTTTTGGATAGTAGTGAGCGAGAGAAAGGGAGAGGAAGCGAGAGACAGACGGGGAGAGTGAAAAAAAGAAAACGAGAAAGAACATAAAGAAATAGCGAGACAGATTTTAAGGGACACAATGTGACCTCAGTTGGGTAGTAGAGAGCAAAGTCGTCTCTGAATCGATATCCCACCCCTGTAGTGTTACCATGGAGACCTTCCATGTAGCTGCAGGTTAACAGTGCCTGACCAATAGCAACGGCCTGTTTCCTATATACAACAATCAAACATTACAAATCAATGCTGACCAATAGCAACGGCCTGTTTCCTATATACATTAGTCAAACATCTATAAATCAATTCTGACCAATAGCAACGGCCTGTTTCCTACATATAACAATCAAACATCTATAAATCAATTAGTTAATAGAAATATTAAGTTCTATTCTAATCATAAATGCACTGTCAAGCTAACAGTTACAAAAACGGCAATCAACTTAACCAAGCTAATTCTATCTGAATGTTAGACGAAACATTTAAACCTTTAAAAAACTGTTTTACATGCAGTAGGAACAAGTTTTCGTTTTAACTCCAGCATTTTATACAGAGTATGGAATTCAAAAACAATAACTTGTACAAATTTTTCAATCACAATAATTTTATGATAAAAGAATTATTATTGCCAATAGTAATAAGCACCGCAGCTCTTGAGACTATTGATTCTTCACGAACATCAGTAAAGAATTTATTGATTATCTCAGCAGAAAATCGCTAGATATATCTTCATAGCTCCACTATATGCTATAGAGCGAGAGATAGAAACCTTGACTTAGCTTTGTTGTTGTTGATAAGCCAGTCGACTATGTCACTGCCGAGCATACAGTTAGTGTAGAGCTTGCCTCTGTACCGCTGAGTCTGCACTTCCACTCCGCTGCTCTTGTTCCTTAGCGACAGCCACAGCTCCCTCATTCTATCAGAGTCCTATGAGTAACGGCAGAACATCATTAATATCATCATCATCATCATCATCGTCGTCGTCGTCATCATCATCATCATCCATCATCATCATTATCATCATCATCATCAACATCCTCATCATCATCATCATCATCATCATCATCATCATCGTCAACATCATCGTCATCTTCCCGTGAATCCCAGTTTAACTAGAAGCATCATAAGAATAGACCTTCTCTTCAATTTTTCTGAAGCCTAGATGCTGGCCAACAGAATTCCCTTTCTGACACTGATCTGAAACTTAGTGCTTTGTTGTATTTTACGAAACGTGCAGTCCGCGGGTAGTGTATTCTTCATCAGCCCGGACATAATGGCAGAATATCATAGCATACAATATAATAAAATAATTAACAGATAAATGGTAATACTAATCATTAATATATCATCATCATCATCTTCCCTTAAATCCCAGTTTAACCAGGATCGGGATATAATATATATATAATATATCATGTGATAAGAACACAGCTTCACAGGCTCAACCAGTAGCAACATCTGTTAGTTCTCTAACCGTGGAACAGTATGTGCTGGGTTTCAACTCCAAGGCGAACCAGTCTATGATATCAGTCTTCACTGACAAATGTTTCAAGAGATAAAACTGACGTTAAACTCTAGCCTCCAATAAACAATACAGCAGGAATATCATATTTTTTAAATGAAGCAAATCTTGGCCTATATGGTATTAATATCAATATGGTATTAATCCAATATCAACCTTCTCGTAAGCTTCGTTCTTCCGATACCAAACTGCTCAAAATTTCTAATATTCTCACTTCGTGAGGTAGACGTTCATTTTCTTTCTCCGCTCCTACTGTTTGGAACTCTCTGCCTCCTGATCTTCGCTCATGTTCTACTACTTCCACTTTCCGTTGTAATTTGAAAACACATCTCTTCCCATCATAGATTTCATTTCAACTTGCCTGACTGTTTTTTGATTACCGGACCGGCACTGTTTAGGATCTTTTATTTCTCTTCAGCACGTGTTTTTTCAGATCGTTTGGGGTGAATCGATCTGTAGTGACATGTGATGGGGGGACGTCCCTGATATCATCCTTGTATGAGGAATCGGACTTTAAACCTTATTATTATTAATATAAATATCAATAATACTATAGCTAATGTGCTAACAACAAAAGCAAACCTGTACAAGTGAGGAAGGGTCGTCCTGATATCTGTTTAGTATACTGTCCGGAGTGCAGAAATCTGATGCAGTGTCAGAACTGAATATAACAAAAAGTTAACTACTTGTAACAAAGAGCATGGAGAAAATAAAAATTGCACACATTTTACTCCAGCATTATTGTTGCCTCATGTGTTACTACGAGTACAAATACTATAAAACAAAAATCAATTACAATAAAATATTTTTAAAATAAGGTTTTCGTTTCGTTTTGTTTATTTTATTACAGAAAAAGCTAGAGCTTCTTCTTTAATTCCCTTTATTTTGGACTGATATTCTCGATTTTGGAATTTCCTAAATTTCCTATGCGTTGCACCTTTATTTTGCTCACTGGCTTGGATTTGTCTCAATAGTGCTCAATAATGTCATGGATAACATTAGCACACTAATTGTTGTTACGTTAAGCTATGCTACGATGTACAGCAAGCAGTTCTAAATGATAAAGACAAGATAAATTGTTCATACTGATGTAATGTTAGAAGGCGTAACCAGTAAGCTAGCTTGCACTTAAACTCATATCATTTACACATAAATGTTGCAGTCAGAACAAATTAGCCAAAAACATATGTACCGATCAATGAAATGTTTAAATAGGAAATTTCAAGATTAACGTAACAGTCCAATGCTTCGTTATTCACTTAAAAATAAATGTGCGTGAGACTGCCACAAAAACTTTCTGATTAATTATTTATTTTTTGGATGGCATGATTACATACATGACAACTGCATGTGTTAGAAGATTTCCTTTCTTAGTTGATGTTTTTATAGTATTTCAATATTTCTCCTTCCTAAATATGTTTACTAATAATCTTTATTATTCGACGATTGATTGATTGACTGATCGATAGACTTTATTGATTAATTTGATTGATTGATCGACTCACTCCTGCTGCAGATCCTCATCTAATATATACGATGATTGATTGACTGATCGATTGACTTTATTGATTGATTAATTTTATTGATTGATCGACTCACTCCTGCTGCAGATCCTCATCGAATATACACGATGATTGATTGACTGATCGATTGACTTTATTGATTGATTAATTTTATTGATTGATCGACTCACTCCTGCTGCAGATCCTCATCAAATATATACGACACTTGATCCACTTTGTTTGACCTCCAAGGTGTCCCACCTATTGACCCCGCTCTGGAGGACGAGATTGAAGCCCGGGGTCCCCCCAGCCCCTCCTGACGACCCCTGCTCATCCCCCCAGACCCCCCCAAATCTCTGGGGATAGATCCACCCCGGCGTAAATCTGGAGTCGTCGTTGGAGATCTGGAATTAATGTCCGCAGGAGAGACTTCAGGATTCTGAGCGTAGTGTAGCGCCACCTCGCAACAGTATTTACATACTCGCAGCTCTCCTGTACAAGCAGTACAATAATCATAATAATAATTGATAATAATAATTATTATAATAATAATAGTAATAATAATAATTATAAAAATATAAATATAAATAATAATAGCAATAATAATTATAAAAATATAAATAGAAATAATAATAATAATAATAATAATAATAACAGTAATAATAACGAATTAGGCAGGAGAACCAGCCTATTACAGGAGACCAACGCGAAAAAGCCTTTCTGTGGCAGAGCCTGCCCATTTAGCTACAGCATTTTAGTGCTGTCTGCATTCGTGGCACATTGGTGAATGCGGCCTCCCAGAGTGTAGAGGAACTATTTTAAACATTTCTTTTCAATCTTTCATTTAATTAAATATTTCATTTAATTAAATAAAGTCCTTCTTTTTCAATAAGAATAAAAATAATAATAATAGTAACTTATTTAAGTAGATTGTTCAGATCTTCATGATCATTTTAAATATGACCTAATAATATGTAACATACATAAACTGGGATGCAAGGGAAGATGATGATGATGATGAATATGTAACCTACATACCAGTATAGCCCATGATACATCAATGCGCTACCAGATGACAGCAGTAGCTGCAGAAGATTTGACCTACATATCTATTATCTAAATATGACCTATATATCAGCGACCTACATACCAGTATAGCCCATGATTCGCCCGGGCACGACCTGATTGCAGCAGTAGCTGCAGAAGATTTGACCACAGATACGACAGTGATGACGACGTCTGAACGTCGTAAACCTAACGTTGCACTCGTAGCACTGATGGCAGTTACTGTCTGGCATCCAATACTGCTTAAAATCACTGTCCTTGTAGGCCTGTGGTGTCTGTAACGCAGCCATACAAGAAAAGAGAATAGTAAAACTAAATCCTTTCACAAGTAACAGTTACTGTCATAAGTTACTTTAAAAAAAAATTAAATCGTTAATTATATTGTTACAATATTGATTTAAAAATTAAGAAACATCTTGATTAAATATCTTAATGACATAAAACACTAACAGCAAAGTAATTTAACAGAACAGAAACAGCAAAATTATTACTATTATTAAATTATTCTGAATTAACTCTGATTGATAGAGCTAAATAATCTGCTAACAGTACTCTACACCCCTTCGCCGTTTTATCTAGATCGCAAGAATCAAGTCTCTAGGGTCAGTCATCTCTACTCTTAGCATATGAATGTTCAAATAGCTCAGTGATTAGAGCAACAGGAAACATCATGATATTTTAAATGACTAATCCTCAACTGATCTTCTGTGGGTTTGCGGATTCGAATGCTGACAGAGAGTTCATTCGCAGGACTGGAAATATAGATGATTAAATTGCCTATTGGTTTAACATGTGCCACTATACATGATAGATATCATCATGGATGATCACTTCGCTATAGCGTTTACTATAAATGCTCTCACCTGACTTCTGCCGGCTACAATCCTGCTGAGATGACGTAGCACACTGGTTAGAGTCCTCGCTTGAGGAACGCTAGATGTGTCTTCACTGATCGTTGTATCGCTGGTCACAGAAAGTGTGTCCGTAGACGCGACTGGATCGTCGCTTCCTTTTTCTTCATCAGCTATTAATAATTCATTCAAACTATCAACATGTTGCGATGAAAATTAATGCATTTGACACGATCTCACTTACTGTTTTCTTGTAAAGCACATTTATATTAAAAATTCAATAAACAAATTAAGAGATTAATTAATCAACCAATATAATATTATAATTAATGACAGAATAATTCAGCCAGTCATTGAGGTCAAGCAATTATACGTTCAAGCAGTCTGACAAGCAATCGAGCCATGAGTGATTGAATATTTTAAATGAATGAAAAATATCAGTCCATCATCGACATATTAGTCACACTGTCAACAACTGACTTCATACAAAAACTGACTATTAACATCCAACACATCTAAACCAAAAACATTAACATACACAAATATTATTGAAAATTTGTTTTTAAAAACACAATGTGGAAGAATACAAGAGTTATATTAACAAAATCTAACCAGTACTTGGGTGCTCAGTTATAAAGTCATTCAGCTGTTCATTCTCATTGACAGACTGCAGTGTCTCAATAATGGTTGCGGGTGCTGCAGCTAGAAACATAAGAAAACATAGCCTATATAGCTACAACTATGAAATATAGCCTATAAGTATATAACTATGAACAATAGCCTATAACTATATAACTACCAACAATAGCCAATAACTATATAACTATGAACAATAGCCTGTAACTACAGGGTGAGTAAAAAAAGTGATAACACAGGTCTGCAAAAAGTTTGAATATCTCAGGCTATTGTTAATATTTTCAAAGCAAACTTTTACCAATTAATAAAGGACTAATTTGTGATGGGGTGGCCTATTTTCATCCATTTTAATCTATGGATTGGCCAGATAAACAAAGTTTCAGCAGAGCAACCCCCCCATTTTTTACCTAAAAATAGCGTTTGCTACAACAGTAAGGGCAAATTGCACTTTATTGGCGAGGATGAAAAGGTTAACCCTCAGTATTACGTCAATACTTTACTTTCCAAGCTGTTTGATGATTGCTATGCTCTTCTACCAAATGGTTTCATCATTCAGTAGGATGATGCTCCGACTCATGCATCTCGCCATGCACATGAATGGATGAGCGAGAGAAATCCGCATTTCATCTTGAAGAGTGAATGGCCTCCAAACTCTCCCGATCAAAATCCTTTGGATTACCATGTCTGGGGAACCATGCTGCATCTCTATCAGAAACACTAGTCGAAGCCTAAAAACAAGACAGAACTGCAGGAAGTGCTACCTACCATCAATTTGGGAGAGACTGCCCCAAACTGGAATCAACAAGGCTGTCCTAGCATTCAGAAATCAGCTGCAGTCCTGAAAAGCAACTGGAGGAAAGCATATCGAATAGGCAGTAATGCTAGCAGATACAACTGGTTTTTTCTGAACCAGACAATGAACCTTTTCAGAGCTTAAATAAAATAAAATAAAATGAAATTTTTATTTATAGTACGTTCAAAATTGGGGGTTGCTCTGCTGAAACTTTCATAATTGGCCAATCTATGTACCAAAATTGATGAAAATTGGCCATCCCATCAGAAATTAGTCCTTTAGTATTTAGTAAAAGTTTGATTTGAAAATATTAACAATAGCCTGAGATATTCAAACTTTTCGCATGTGTTATCACTTTTTTTACTCACACAGTATATATCTAAGAACTACAGTCAATAATTATGAGCTAGGTACTATAGCCTATAACTATATACCTTTGAACTACAGCCTACAACTAAATAAATTATAAATATAACCATGACATAAAACTATATAATTATACATGAACTATAGCCTATAATTATATAACTATATAAATATAGCCATGAAACTAAAATCATATTCAATCACAGTTTTAAGTCAAAATGTACTACATTATCAGTAGGCCGTGCATCTTCAAATGTGAAAACTCTGCAAGTGTACTAGCTATCAACCAGTAGCTGTAGGCCGCTTGCCTTGCTAACTGTTGCTTGCTTATTTATGTGTTATGTATGTGAACTCTACAGGGTTGAATGACTCTATTTGGTGAACATATAAAATTGAATTGAATCGCCCATGATCTTGTTAAGTCTTTGTTTTAAAAATATTGTTAAATTGTTGCTAAGTTTAGGCTTCTGAACCTACACTTATCTACTCTCAGGACTTAGTAATGGTAGATAAAGAAGTCTATTTCTTGATTCTATTTATATAAAATGCAAACATTATTTCCACTAGACATAAACTTCTTGGCATTCATTCAAAAATTTAAAAATTGATTAAATAAATAAAAATCTTAAGAGATTCCATTTGAAATATCATACTTCAAATCCTTTCAAATGATACTAAACCCCCTAGGCGTCATTTAAATTATCAGTACATCTTCAATAGCTTTTGAAGGCTGTAAACCATCTAGAAATTCACTAGGACAAAAAAGTTAAAAGTCCAATCATCGCACAATGATTTTTTATTTATTTAGTGTATGCATTAATCCAGGTAACTGCTTCACTTATAAGGCAGATTAACGTAGACAGACAGGTTAGAGGACACTCCTCAACTATAAGTTTCTTGGTTTGAGATTGACTGCAGTCACAAAGTGGTGAATCACGAGTACCCAGGCGGAACTCACTTTCTCTGCATCTACCATCACACAATGGTGATATCTATCTATTGTAGCTTAATTATTAAATCATCTTAATCATAGTCCGATGACGAATGACAATAGATACTGAAACTTAACTCTGACAGAGCCTAAAGGATATAAAATAAGAATTTCCTAAGTTTTTAAAAAAAATTAGTCTGCCTTTAAACTTAAAAATCTATAATTGCATACATTATGCCAATATCTTATGCCATATCATATTTCAAAAGCGCAATGAACTAGTTATATTAAAATGTTACTGAAATTGTTAGATGCAGCCAGTCTTACAAAGAAAACATTGGAAGAATAATGTAGTAAACTCTAATTTGTCATTTGAAACATTAAAAGCAAAAAATAGTAATACTTTGTCTAGATCTGAAGAATCTGGCTAGTAGCCCATTAGATTGCTTTGCATCATCGGAATGTGGTGCAAAACTGGTCAGTCGGGGAGGACTCCCATCTAAGGTAGACCTCTTGAAAGACTGAGTTGCAGATGCCATTTTCAAACAACCTCCTACAAATATTTCAATGCCCAGTAAAACAAGAAGCTTCACACAAAGATGATTAGCGCACCTTCCATACGCTCATACTTTTAATGCTAGAATAAAGTTACACCAAGTCAATTCTTACATCTTCAAACATTCACAGTTTTATATTTATACTCACACCCTAGACCTACTTGGCACGTAAAAAGTAAAACACACATCATAGTGAAACGATCAACTGTGTTGATATCTATCACTTTTAATACCACATGTATTCACCTCAGGATCTGTCACTTAAAACTTCTTGACGTTACCCCTATGCTATAAAGACATTAAAGATGATTTCTTATGCATAAACATATTAGTTTAACACATAAGATATATAAGAAATACATAAGATCTAATAATCTGATAAAAGGTAATATATAATAACAAAGATGAAAAGAAAATTATTAAGATATCATATCTGTTAATATAAAAAAATATTTAAGATCTAAGAATGCATGCATTAAAATAGTATTAGTTCAAATTTCATTATTCGTTTCATATGTAATTGGTCACCAAATTCAAGGATATTTTAATAATATTGATAGTAACCGTGATATTAATTTAGTTCATGAACTAAAAAATATTTTTAAATATTTTTAACCTGTTCATATAAAAAAATAAAATGTTAATATTTGATTTGATTTGTTTTGTTTATGTTTATATTTCAATGACACGCCCACTGGGTTGAATACTTTCATGCTATCTATACATCATCCAAGATGCCACTTTGCACCGCTAGTTTAAAACCAGCATATTTTTAAAATTTACAATTAATAAACATATAATTTCTATTATAGGCTTAACCAAAGAACACTAGTCACCATTATCCTTGGAATATGGATGCAGTGGTGGATGGTGAAAAATAGTAGTATTTCTTGAAATAATAATAATAACAACAATTAGAGTGCTACAGTCATCAATGACAATATCGAGCACTATTGAGACAAAATCAAGCCGGCGAGCGAAAAAAGAAGGTCCAAAAACGGTGCAAATTCCAAACTCCAGAAATATCTTGAAACAAGAACATTTTTGCCACTGACCGGCATCTTTGCCATCGATCGGTGATCTTAAGCAATATTATTGTAATAATGAAGTTAAAGTAATATTTTAAGATATTTCTCCAGTTATAAAGTTCCTCTAATAGTCAAGAATGCGCTACACAACTTTTCAAGCATAATATATATTTTGAAATAATTAGTGGGGTCTTACGACGATGTATAGACGTGGAGGGCAATGTAAATATTTACATTTGATCAAAATCTATATTTATATATCTAACAAGTATTTCCAATTAAAGTTAGCCTTTACAGATATTCTAATTATTTTTGATTTTAGCGTTTGAGGTTTGATTGATCTTGTGAATCGATTGTGTCAAAGTACTAGACCTAGGAATGAATATTTAGAATGCCTAAATAGCGTAGGGGTAACGTCATGAAGTTTTAAATGACAAATCCTGAGGTGATTTGAATCCTTCGTGGGTTCGAATCCCGGCCGCGCTGATCTGAGAGTAAAATCTCGGACATTCACTGGACTGGTTATACGGAAAATGGACTAAATTGCCTAACGGATTAAACATGTGGTTTTAAAAGTGATAGATATCAACATAGTTGATTATTCACTATAATGCGTGTTTTTACTTTACTAGGCTACTATTGCGCTTTTACTTAAATTCTCATATTTTTCTTATATCGGCTCTTGAATTTCACAAATTTAGGATATTTATTGGCTCGCTAAGACGTTCTGATGAACTAATATAATAATTGCTGGAGCCAGTGACGACGACGGTAAGATATTCGACCGCGGATCAGTATGTGCAGGGTTCAAATCTTGGTCTCGCTTGTCATTGACATCGATTTCGAGTCAGGAAACTGACGTTAATATTACCTTTACCAGCTTTTGGTGTAAATTTTGTATAGTTGTGTAAAGTAATGTAGCTTGCCATCTCAGCACCTGATAAGTGAAGACACTGTCACTGATGAGTGCAATGTCGATAAATTGCTTATTAAATAAGATCAAATAAGATCAGTGCAATTAAACTTTCTTAAGAAATTAAGATTACCTTCTGATTTCTTATGTTACATGTTACATTTCTTATTCATTACACCTGTCAGTCAAATTTTTACTTATGTTCTTATTATTTTGTATGTCATTTATAAGTCATTGATTGATCCTCATAACTTAATGCTAGAATCTAGCCATAAACACTCTCAATGTGAAATAGACATTTGGAAGCCACAGATCTAGAATGAGCCTCTGTCAGGTTGCTCCTCACAGAACATGTGTGTACCATGTTTTTAAGTCAAGAAGTATCTTTCGACCAAAATCCTTCTTGACCAAAAATGTCGCATTTTCTAGCTGTACAAGATAATGCAGAATAATTTACAAGAGGTATTGTTTTATCAATTCAGATAAGCACTCATTTAAAATCTTTGAAAATTTTGTTTTATTTTCAGATAATAATACTGCCTGCAAACTGTACTAGGTGCTGCATACTGTTGAAGTTAATATTAGTTAATTTAATAAAATAAATATTGTATTAGAATGGTTAAAGTTTTGTTGACAGTAGCCTTAACTATATTTCTCGTGCCAGCAACCGCAGGAGATGAATTGACATTTGAAGTTTTGGATAGTGCGAAGATTTGTATCTATGAGGAAGTTGAAAAAGAAACGCATATCCAGCTGAATGCAGAGGTATATACAAAGATTGTTCAAGATTACTTAGAAATGTCTTAACTTTTTCAAACACACAATATTTGTTCAGATGATGCATGGAGTGAGGTCTACAGTTCCTAGGCCTTGTGTATCATTTGAATATATATTTCATATTTTTACTGTAAGATATTTATCGAGTAAATAAGGAAGGAAGGAAGGTTACTAAGGAAGGGTCTATAAAGTTTACTGAGAAAGGCAACGGGAAACCACCCGAGAAGGCATACTTTTCCAAAGCTATAGGCTACATAAGGTATGGATAAGGCATGGACTTTGTGAAAGGATTAATTTGTTGATATAAGGAGTTCTCTTATGGAGCGAGAAAGCAGAATTATAAATAAACTACACGAGTAAATCACTCAAATTTCTGTTTCGCTGTGCTCTTGTTGTAATGATAGTTATGCAATAAGGGCTAACCTGAGCTGTTATTTAAGTAAGGAGCCAGGGCTTTTAAAACAAATTACAGATTATTCTATTCAAGGAGTAGGCCTACACTACCTTTTGTAGGCAATTAAACTTCTATAATGAATTACTGAAAATACTATAATTTTCTTCTATTGGAAATAGAAATCCACAAATTTAGTTAACTTTCAAATCTCTTCTATAAGTTCACTTTCACTTGGACAGGTTTTGTCTGGAGGATCGCGTGACATTGACATAGCTCTAACATCTCCCGAGGGCAGAGTGCTACAACACTGGCAGAGAACGGAGAGAATGAACTATGACTGGACGTCCAACAATGCTGGTCACATTGCCATCTGCTTCAGCAACGAGTTCTCTTCGTACGCGCACAAACTTGTTCGTTTCTCGTTGGTCAGGGTGTCAGGCGGTTTGGATGAGTTGAAGAAGCTGCTGCCCTTAGCTATCGCTAATCTTCAGATGTCTAGTGTAAGATTTAATTTCATTGCGTAGTATTAAATGTCTTTAATGTTTCAACTTTCGTTATTGACTTGGACCTCTGGTGTGGATTTGGGCATTAAATCTTTTTTGTGTATGGTAGTCCAAGTATCTCTAAATTTAGAGATACTTGATAGAGTTTATCCTACGAGTATAGGTAGAGTTTATCCTACGTCATGTCTACTGTACGAATAGATTTACTAAGAAACGGTTCCATAGTAGATAATAAACAATGGCTTATACCAATTATGCGATAGGAGTATTTTATTTGTGGTGTCGTAAGAGAGTACTACATAGAGGGCAGTTGAATATATCTCCAAAGATATAACCGTAATTTAACCATAGAAAGTATATAATTACCTCAGATTTTGTCAAGAAGGTATAAATTAAAGCATTTGAATGCATCTTGAATTATTTAAGGTTGTCAAAGATGTGGGAGCCAGGAATATTTGGAGCTTGGTCCTAGAGTTACCAAAGATTTGTATTATCGTGCTGATAAAGAATTGACACTGACTGCAATGATACCGCTGTAGAAATGGCCATATTAAAAAAATTAATGGATTAGCTGTGAAATTGTTCAGTCATGATGCTCATAATGGATAGATATTTATTTTCACGAAAATCACAATGACACTGTACACCATCCATAAAATGACGTGTAAAATGGACAAACAAACCCGAAGGCTCTGCCACATGGCAACAATTAGACTAAAACAGTTCACGGTACAAAGAAGATAATGATGATGACACTGGAGTTCTTCGACTTAAATATGCTCTGTGTACACCGGAACCACAACGTACCTTCCTCATTACAAATTTTTCAATGACTATTATGGTACAATTTTGCTGCCATCTTTGTTTATTATTTTCTTGAAGTAAAAGTTTTATGCACCATTACGTCCAATAAAAAAAAATAAAATATAGTTAACAATAGTAATAATATCAAGATGAATAATCATTATTATCATCTTCCCTTGAATCTCAGTTTAACTAGGGTCGGGATTAGGAAATGTTGTAGCAATTTCTAGAAGCTAGGTGCTCACCAACCATATGCCCTTTCTGACGCTGGTTTGGATCTTATTGTTTTGACGCCTTTTATGAAACACGCACAGTCCGCAGTTAGTCTATTACTCAGCAAATCAGACACAAGGCGAGTATTAATATATGATAATAGTAAGAAAACAAAGAAATTATTATTATTAACGACGAAAATTTATATAGCAGTATCATGACCTAACTCGTTCTTCAAGACTACTTTACAGAAAGAGTTCAATAGTAATAATAAGCTAAATAACAACTACATTTAAATTAATATCTAAACTAGTAAAAAATGTCAAACATGTTAAAAAAATTTATTATTTTTTTATGTTATTATTTTAACATTAAAAAATGTTAAAATAATAACATAAAGAAACAATGATGAGTACTTATCATATATGCTAATAGAGTTCTTCTACTAATACTAATAGTAATAAAATAGTAATAATATTATTATTAATAATAATAATATGCTAGCAGCGGAGAAAATTGTTGCAGAAGCGACTGGCAATTTTACTCCAGCGTTAAAACATTGTCCACTTCCGCAGCACACTTACCAAGGGTGCAGGGAATCTATTTTAAATGGTCATTTTCACTAAAGGAGATATAGTCTGTTATCTTTGTTTAGCCCAAAGTCATTTATAATCCGACGTATTTAAAAAATAATGGTTACAATAAGAGTTCAATTGATTTAGCTCAAATAAAATCTCTTTTATCTCTATTTAGCCCAAGATTATATGCAATCGGAGGCATTTAAAAATAATAATGAATTATAATTCAATTGATATTGATCGTGTTGTAGATAACGGAGATGTGATGTGATGATGTAGATAACGGAGATGTGATGTGATGTTGTAGATAACGGAGAAGCTTGCGCGCAGTCATGAGTTGATGTCGACAGTGGTTGATCATCAGCACTGGTTTGTAGTGCACAGCACACAGTCTGCCAAACAAGCAGAACTGCTGAATCACAGCGTCGACTTCTGGTCCATCCTACATACCGTTGTCATGGTTACAGTGGGACTGGCTCAGGTCTATGTGTTCCGCAGGCTATTCTCTAACAGCACCAGCGTTAAAAATACTGCAAAATCGACGTAGCTAAATGCTAGCGTAATATTTAGCACTAAGAAATCGACATAACTATATACGTATGTAAATAATGTGCTATTCAGTACTGCAAAATTTAGTAGCTAAATGCGTATGTAATATTTTGTATTGCTCAATCTATACAGTTAATTATGTTGGATTCAGTAGGGTAAAATCAGTATAGCTGAATTTATGCAATATATTCAATACAACCAGTTTAGCTAAAATGTATGCATGAAGTGTATTCAACACTGTAAAATCAACTAAGCTAATTATTATTATTAACAACGAAAATTTATGTAGCATTGTCATGCAGAAATTGGTCTTTGAGACTACTTTACAGAGAGAGTTCAATGATAATAAGCCAAACAAAAATTACTAAATCTATGTTGATTTAATGCTCTGAAATCCACATCGCTAAATTACATAATATTTATTATTGTGAAATTGACAGAGCTAGATTTGTGCAATATTCCATATATGCTGCAAAAATCACTGCTAAATTTTTGGAATATATCGTACTTCACAATTTCACTGCTAAATATGTGGTATGATGTAAAATATTCAATACTTCAAATTCTGCACAGCTAAAATGTGCGATATTAAAGTGTAAAATCCATTGTTAAATGCTGTGTTTGTATAATATTTGTAGTTACGTTAGTAAGATTCTTCATTCACTAGCATGCTACTCACATTGAGGAACACATTAGGTAGCCAAACCTCCATATTTAATGGCTATACCTTCCTGGTAAAGTATAGTATTACATAATATATATGCCATTAAAGAAAGTTAGCACGACAGATGGATGGAAGCATAGAAAATATGCAAATGAGTAATGGCTATTTTTAAGATTTATTGGCTAGCAATTATTGGTTACACAATCTCTTAAAATATTTTGGGTAAAATTTAATGATTTAGAATTTTATATCTCTACCCTTTCAATTCATTTGCCAGGGCTGCATGTAAGTCTGAGCTAAATGAATAGCAATCTTGATGGTTTGCTCTGCAATTTTTAAGATCACAATTGTTAAAATCTTGTTAATCGCGTTATTGATTGATTATGATGTGGTATAGAAGTAGAGATATTAACTTAAATTCTTAAGTTTCAATGTCTTAAATTTAATGTTGTAAATGTTATATTGTTCTGCATCACGGGTGATTAATTTGTGCACTGAATGTTTGTTACTATTTTATGTAGTTTTTATATATTTTGTATTCAATCTCATTCCAACATACCTGGCTTTTAAAATATATTACAGAGTAGTTTTGCTCAATCTCACTATGTGATATTTTGTAGGTAGTTATGCTTACCAGAACTTCTCCTTTTTATAACATTACTAGAAAATAGGTACATGCATGCCATTATACAAATATTATTTGTGTTGTTATTGTTTCATTTGTTGAGATGTTTATATGATATATTTTGCTACATATATATATATATATATATATCTCTTCGTTAAATTGTTTGAGTGCCTTTCTAAAACTCGATTGGTATTAAAGGATGCACATGATTTGCCATACATTTTGCTACTTTAACTAAGACACTAGGCACCTTCGAGTCAATACAGACTAAGCTTGTTTTCGGACAGGCTTTGCGTTAAGGTTTTTACTTCATTTAGTTTTAATACTTGTATATAGTCATGAATAGAGGAAATCTGATACCACATCTACGTCATTGCACATTTATGGAAGAGGTAACACACTTAACTATGCACAAGGTCATAGTTCTATGCACGAAGTCATAATTCTGAGCACAAGGTTATAGTTTTATGCATAAGGTTATATTTCTCTGCACAGGGTCATAGTTCTATACATAAGGTTATATTTCTCTGCACAGGGTCATAGTTCTATACATAAGGTTATATTTCTATGCACAGTCATAGTTCTATGAACTTCTGTCTCCACCCAAACTTATCGCTCATAGTGTGTGGTGCGAAGGAACTTTCAAACTTACAATTAATTAGAAATCATCATTATAGTTGCATCACAGTTGTGCTTTGATACTTGCTGTGGAACAATTGGCTGAGTGACATGGATTTAACTGAGACTGGACTTGTACAGTTATTTCTATATTGTCATCATTCTTTTATATTATAACATTTATTTGTCAATACATTCTATATTCAACTTATTTCAATAAAAGCACAAATTGTTGCACTAATATGATGTAACATTTGGCTGTTTTTTTTCATTGATTCAGTGCTTTTCTTGCTGTTGTTGCAAATTTGCGATATAAGCTTTCATATTTTCAATAGTTAGCACAGTATTACTACATGATATCAGCCAATTGTCAACACATACAATTATATAATTACACCTCCGTACCAGTTTTTCAGAATATTACTGCAGTTTTACAATAACAAAAAGAAATTAAGAAATCTAACAACATCTCAGCAAATATGAATCTAATTAAAGATGAGTTGACACAATAACTAAGCTCCAAAACTATAATGCTGGTATTCACTAGTGAGATAATTCGCAGTTAAAACCTCAACATTGGTGTAAACTATGGATTAGTCGCAATTTGATATTCTAGCATATGACATACTACGTATCTGAATGCTTTAAATACTGCAGGCAGTCCATTCGGATTCCACTATTTCAAATTATATTATAAACATAGCATTCCGGTGGTCTGAAATTTTACTTAATAGTCCTACTGTAGGAACAAAGCAAAACATTTCTGTATACATAAGAGCTAACAAGCCATTCAGAAATTTGTTGCAACAAAGTGTCAAAAATAAACCATCTTAGTACACTACTTTACCCAATTTTCAGTCTGCTAAAACTATATCAACATTACAGCAGAGGCATTTTCATTATCTACACTGCTATAGAGGTTGTATAATATTTCAAGAAATGCACATCAAGTAAATTCATCTACTGAACACACAACTGTCTGACCATTCACAGTGACAGTCAGGTTCTAGTCAGAATTTCATATAAGCATCTCTACGACATGAGGAATGATTTGCTTTAATGTTTCAGTGATCATTGGGAGATCATGTAATCTGACCACGGCTCGTCAAAGCAGGCTGTGATACAGATATCAAAAGCAATGTATCACAACCACTGTGACGGGCCATATCAGAATTGTCTCACTTACAAACACTAAACTGGCTGCATTCTTACAAGATTATATATATTTTACTCTGTAATGATGTTAACAGAATACTACTCTGAAATTTTCAGCCAGTTCAACAATAAATGGCTGATAAAATAGATTTTCTGATAATTCTTGCATATTTTCATATGAATCAAGTTCACGTCCTGCGATCCGCTGTTATAGCTGTGCCATAATGATTAGTCATGCCATCTTGAGAAGATTGATAACAGTTACCTCTATACTGATTAATCAATTCACCTTTAATAGAAAACAGATGCAATTACTTCCAAACATGTCGACATTGCCAACACATGACGAGTCAAAACGGCTGTGATATCGCAGTTTTATATAAGGTATCACAAGTCGTTTTGACCTGCCAGATGCCAGCATTCTTCCCGTCTATTCTTCCTTCCACTTTCATAGATCAGAAATCTTTGTCATTTCAGTTTCAACACATTCAGCTTCTTCTCCTGGCCCATGAAGCCTAAACCGCTCTTGCCTCTTTCACTTCTTTTACATCTTTCAGAATATCCAAGTAGATTACTCTGCCTAGCTCAATATAGCAGTCATCCACAACAACAATACAGCTCACAAGTTCTGGGTGTCACATAACAACTAAGTAAGAAGTAGATAATGCTATTCTATTGTTTTTATCATCATGAAGCTATTGCAATCAATATTAATCATATCTACTGCAATGCAGAATTTACCTCAGTCTGTGGCATATCCTAATAATATGAAGACATATAGTTAAGTGAGCCAGGGGTACTCTCTAGACAAGTCTTAGAGTAAGGATATGCTTAGCCTGGTGAGCACAGTATCGGCAGGGGTGATCCAAGCAGGCTGTGATACGCATCGTTCATAAACGTTCCTCAGCCGCTTGAAACACTGCTACCTGATAATTCTTCAATTAACACAACTCCCACAAATTTAAAGAAACGTTTAAATATTAGTTGCTCCATCAACTACTGTCCCTGAGCAAATTACTATACACGGTTACACTACTTTAAACTATTAGCGTCTAGACCTTTATGCACCAGGATAAATGGACAAACCAATAAAATACAGAGGAAATGCAATGCCATTCGACTTAATAAGAATACGGATAACAGTTGCATAATTAACTATTATAGCAAGTTAATTTTTCAATTTACAGTTTAAGACATATATAACTAGTTTTCTTAGTACATATGAATAACATAGCTCTTACTAGAATCTCAGATGTGTGATTTGTCGTCAAGGTTCGATAGAGACTTAATGACAGCAGGCACTGTCGCCATCTATCAACCTTTCTGACGCAAATTACGTCATCATTGAAGTCACAAGCTTATAAATATCCTCGAGACGTTTTCCATTAATAAACTGCAGTCTTGTAAATTTATATACAAACTTTAATTTTCATTCTAAAATATTCTATGTTTAATTCAATTTTCTGAAAAACACTACACAATACACTATCAATATTACTAAGCCCAAGTGTATAATTAAAAATTGTATAGTATAAAAAAATATTTTAAAAATTTATAATCAAGAGCAGCCACATATTTTAGAAATTCAGAGATATAATGTTACAACTTTTAGTACCTCAGAGAATTATTTGTCGTCAAGGTTCGACAGAGGTATAATAACAGCAGGCACTGTCACCTTCTATCAACCTTTCTGACGCAAATTACGTCATCACCGATAAATCTTTATCGTATAGAGAGCATATCTTTTCGTAGGTAAGAACATCTATCAGGAGCATAAAACTAATTAGTGAACAGATACAAATTATACTAAGCTTGTGAAAGGTTTAATATATCTACACAAGAATAGATTATCACAAGTTCTGAATATCACATAGTTATAGAATATCACAAGTTCTGACAGTATTTTAAAAATAAAATATTGTAGAAACCAAGACACCAGCTGAAACAACTGTAGATTGTACATTTTTCTTCATCCAAGCCCAGTATATTAGTCCCAATTATACTCAATCAACATTATACTACTATACAAATTTTTATAGAAATCATTAATTAGTAATTTAGTTGTGCCAATTACTACTCCAATATGATTGTGTCAACAAGAATTTACCTAATTTGTTAATGATAATTTCAATTAATGGCGTGATTACCTGCCTATTAGTTTAACACTTGTTACATTAGAGATTAAGAAGACTATCACTCGCATATCTAGTTGCATTTTCTCTTGCCTTTGTCAATTTCTTTCATCCTCAGTTTCCTCATAAGACGTTTGTTGATCATGTGCCTCTCCCTTGAAAAAGACACAGCAGTGAGGTGATGGCAAGGAAACATCTCACTACCCATGTCTTTCACAGGGTGAAGGAACATAATTAGCTCTTTTCATGCATTCATGATGATAATACACAAATCACGCATCTTCTTAGGCTATGGCTGCATTCCAATCTCGAGTGTCAACCAGAACTTTATAACAATTACACAGGAAATTAACACTAACTGACCGCAATTTGTCTTTTCCCCTTTAATAGTATTAAAAAAGTTAATACTAACGTTCCACCAAGATGATCACAGAATGAGACAAGCAATATTTATCTACAAACCAACTAGTCAAATGAGGAGATAGTAAGCAAAAAAGTTATCCATGCGATTCATCCAAATTCAGACTTTATCGGGTACAGAATATACTAATCGGTCATTTTGCAATCTGTGAGTGTCACACATCTTACTGTTGTGCAAAATTCACTTCACTCATGAGCTTGAGTAGACTAATGCGTGTAAGAATTAGGCAAAAATCTATACCAGTGCTGAAACCAATGTCGACAACACTAGCCATACTGATTCAAAATAGAAAATTAACCCCAGTAGCCATAGGATAGCTTCGCCACTGTATTTAAGTAGTAATATCCAGCGTATTTTAATTATTGCACCGTTTTTGGACCTTCTTTATGCTCACCGGCTTGATTTTGTCTCAATAGTGCTCGATATTGTCATTGATGACTGTAGCACTCTAATTGTTATGTTATGTATTTCTATAATTATGTTCCTTTGATTATTCCACTTCAAGCCGCACGCCTACAACTTCTGTTACAAAACTTTGTATCGTATCGAGGATATCTAATTATACCTTTAAAACTTTTAAGGAATAATGTATGTTTTCAAGAATTATTATTAGGCTCAGAAAAAATTTCTAAATACTGTAATACTTTGCAGTTGAAGTTTGATTTAATAATAGCTGCATAAACCATAGAAATTCTTAACCCACACAACACAATAGAGCCTACATAGGAAGCAATTTGATGGAAATAATGACTAAACTATTTCTCAAAAGTTCTCAAAACTAGAACAAGGACCTAATATACATCTCAATAAAAACTATGCTAAATTTTACAACAATTTTTTACGATTACAAATCAATTTCATAACTAAATTCTGCTCTAAAATTATACCATCGGCAAGAAAATAACTACTAACGTAAATTTCAATAATCCGTACGGCTCTTAGTTAAATAAATTAGAACTAAACCTATAAAGAGTTATAAACAAAGAAAGAAAACAAAGCGCAAAGTTTAAACCTGACTAGAAGATGATGCGTAGTAGATGATTCAGCGAGGACGAAGTGACTCAGCGGCAAGGGGACGTTGACGGACTGTCGACGAGGGACAAAGCGCGCCGATTCACCTAGAGGACCTCGTCAGGCCTCGAGTCCGGCAGAATTCGCCTAACATTTTCCAGTGGAAGATAGCTCCTCCACACATTCATTGAGCGTTAAAAAGACGCATAGTCACGTGCCACTCTCGCCCAATCAATTCAGGCTTTACAAAACCTGACCAATCACAGCACACGATATGTATACTACAGTAGCGTGGGTGATCACGTGATCAAAATTTTCATTTGGTAGTAGAGTTTCATATACATTTAGAGTTTATTCAAGGAACTATCTGCGCAATTTCTGTGTTATTTGATTCATCAATGCATTTATTTCCTACTAAATAGAAAAATGCCGCTAATATGATCCAAATAAACCTACCAGTCAATTTTAGAAATTTATTTTAAATCAAATTCGAGACTACCAGGTTTCAATATATTACTAGTCCTATATATTACCCAACATTCAACACTTTTCCATCTCATTACCTTGTGAAGATCAGTCATAATATGCTTCATATAGATATCTTTATCATGATATTTCCTTTACTCTGACTGGTTTGGGGTGAATAAACAATGCTGTCGAATTTTGAAAAGAAAACAATGACTGCAAAAGTTTCACTATCTCTTCAATCATATTATAATTTATATACGATCTCAAAATAGTTTCGTTTCTTACTTTTTAATGCACAGTAGCGAAAAACTGTGTCGTCTAAAATTTGTATTATGTTTGGGTAAAATTTTAATTTTAGTATTTACTAAAATTAAACCTGAAAGTCCAAATATTTCAAAATAATTTTTGTATGGCAATGCATTGAATAAATGAGTAATTAATATATAATTTTATATACATGTACTTACGATGTACAAACAATAATTACAAGTATAACAACAACAATACGATTAGAGTGCTACTGTGGTCCATGACAACATTGAGCACTGTGAAACCAAATCAAAGCCGATGAGCAGAGGGGTCCATAAACTGTGCGACCCAAAATCCGGGTAGTCGTCCAAGGAAGGGTACTAGCGAAATGGTTTACGTGTTGGTCTCAGTTCGTGGACGTTTGGCGGATAGAAAAGCTTTCAACCGCCTAAGAAACTGTTCGTAAAGTAGGAAAGGCTGATCAGGAATAGATGAGGGGGTTCGCAGAGTGGAGGGAAGAGAATTCCAGATCTGTGGGGCAGCATGCTGGAAGGAGCGCCTGGACAGCTAAAATCGCAGATCGCGAATATGGAAGAAACATGCTTGTGATGTTTTGGTGATATGTTCGTGGAATGTGAGGTGGTGGTCAAGAATAACACCAAGATTCTTTACAGAAGAAATTGGTGTGGCTGTAACATCGGAAGAGAGAGCCAGGGACACCTCGTTCAGTTTTGAAAGTTGCTGAGGTGCTCCAAATAGCACAAACTCAGTCTTAGATGGATTGAGTACCAAGAAATTTGGCAGACATCCAGGATGATATCTGCTGAAAGGATTGCTGTAGACAAGCCTTTGCATCAGGATTGGATTGGGGGATAAAGCATGTGTAGGCTACAGCTGAGTGTCATCAGCGAAAAGTTGATGGTCTAATGAATGTTAAGAGATCAAGGAGCTTAGTGGAGTAGTTTATAAGTTAAAGAGGATAGGATCAAGAACAGAGCCCTGAGGCACACTGTACTTTAGGATGGAAGGCGGAGAGGCATATTACTTTTGTAATTTGACGCAGAGAGTACAATAGGTGAGGTATCAAGTAAACTAGGCAAGTGCATTGTCGTGGATACCAAGAGGAGAGACGGACATGTAATGTAAAGTAAATTAATTTTCTCTTTTTTCTCTTTGACTTTTCCTATCCACCAAACGTCCACGAACTCAGACACATAAACCTCCATTCCTCTAGTACCCTTCCTTGGACTGACTACCCGGATTTTGGCTCGCACCGTTTATGGACCCTTCACTCTGCTCATCGGCTTTGATTTGGTTCCGCAGTGCTCAATGTTGTCATGGACAATAGTACCACTCCAATCGTATTGTTGCTGTTGTTGTTGTTAAACACGCGTAAAGTAAATGGAAAATTAGGTTGATATCTATCACTTTTAATACCACATTTTTAACCGTTGGACAGTTTATAGTCCATTTCCATTTCAACCAGTCCAGTGAGTGGCCGAGATTTTACTATCAGTTCAGCGCGGCTGGATTTCGAACCCACAAGGGCTCAATTCACCTTAGGATCTGTCATTTAAAACTTCATGAGGTTATAATACTATTACTAACGCATTGTGCACTCAACGTTCTCACTGGACTTTGTACTCTCAATCTGTCTGCTGCTTTCGACATCATCGATCACCAAATCCTCCTACAATGCAGTGAATAATAATAATAATATTTGAAAATTTTACTCTCAAATTTTGGCAAAGGCTTTCCATGACTTTGCAAAGATTTCATGCAGTCTGCTTCAACAATTCTTTTAAGCCGATTGATGACCTCGAGTAGCCGGGCGGCGATTCAGCACGTATTGCTTGAATCGTTTTTATCAAACCCCAGGTTCTTTACACCGGGGTAATTATTTTAATTAAAAAAATAAAAAAATAAAAAATTATAATAATAATAACACACATTATAGTGAAATTATCAACTACGTTGATATCTATCACTTTTAATACCACATGTTATATCCGTTAGGCAATTTAGTCCATTTTCCGTGTAGCCAGTCCAGTGAATATCCGAGATTTTACTCTCAAATCAGCGCGGCTGGGAATCGAACCCACGAGAGTTCGATTCACCTCAGGGTCTGTCATTTAAAACTTCATGACGTTATCTACACCCTTAACCATTGCGCTATTGAGACATTCAATAAATACATTGAATAATACAATAATACAATAATAATAATAATAATAATAATAATAATAATAATAATATAATATAATAATACATTGAAGAAGAAATTAGAAGAAAAACTATACGAACAGAGAGTAAAATAGGAAACTCTATAGCACATGAGATTTGTCAGGTCACTCATGTGTGCAAGCATACTGAAAATTAAAATAATGAAATCAAATAAGCCAAGCTTAAATTGATATGAGCGTAATGACAGCAAAAACTTGGATAATATTATTGGGATTGTAAGCTGTTGTTAAGATATTGTCCAGCTGTGAAAATTCTAATAGGGTGGTGTGTTGCTTTTGAGTCTGCCTATTTCATATTTTTTACAGTTCAAAATGGGTGATGCCGCTGATTCAAGCGAGAATAAGTTCGTAGGAACTTGGAAGCTGGATAGCAGCGAAAACTTTGACGAATATATGAAGGCTATCGGTAAGAATGCATTACAATTTAATGATTTCTTGATCTGATATAATATATAGCGTGATTGGCGCCATGCCGCTCATCTTACATGTAAGTTTTTAAGCTAAAAGTTTTCATATAGGTCTACTAGTTTATTTTGTTCGTCTACTTATAAACATGACATTACGCACACGTTGTGGGTTTCTATGCTTAGTTGCTCCTTTTGTAGTTTTCGTTATATCTTCTCAACGTTATTAGTAATTGTTGCCGGTAGAGTGGATTTAAGAATTATTAAACTTCCAACACTCTTGAGCAGGGGCGGATCCAGGAATTTTTTAAGGGGGGGCCCGAAATTTTTTTGATAGTGTACAGTGTTTTGCTTAACGCCTTCGGGACATATGACACAACCAAATTTTTGTGGGATTGGCTCAAAATACGTTCGGCTTATAGATTGAGTGTATCCCCGTACCTGACCCCCCCGCTCATACCCGTACTAAAGTCAGGGGAAAACCTAAAGTCCTACATTTGTTTAGGAAAAAGTAGGTTAATTTTTTCACCTGTGAAGAAACTGCGGATCTCTACGAATTGCAAAAGTGACCTAATTTGGGCGGTGGGGGGGGGGCTTAAACCCCTCCCAGCCAAGGCTGTGTGCACCACTGCTATGGGACAGAGTTCACATTTTTTACTTACATCCTTTTTTCCTCCAATTTGGTTATGCATTGGTTCAAGTGAAAATTGAGAGCTAGTGAAACAGTCAATATTTTCAGGGCCCCTTCCATTATACCATATTATTATTATCAGGGCTCCTCGTATATCCTAGAAAAAAATCGAGGTTTTGGAATTGCATTCCCTGTCTTACCCTCCCCCCGGGCCCCCCTAACCACTGCCATTACTAACATATTTACACATTGATAATCCCAGCCGTGCTGATCTGAGAGTAAATCTTGGACATTCACTGGACTAGTTATACGGAAATGGAATAAATTGCCTAACGGTTTAAACGTGGTATTAAAAAGTGATATATATATCAACGTAGTTGATCATTTCGCTATAATGTGTGTTTAGTTTTTTTTTGCCATAGGAACAATGATTATATACCCTGTCTTACCCTCCCCAGGGCCCCCCCCTCTAACCACTGCCATTACTAACATGTTTACACATCGAAATTGCCGTAGGAACAATGAATATATACCCTGTCTTACCCTCCCCCCTGGCCCCCCCCTTAGCCACTGCCATTACTAACATTTAAACATCGAAATTGCCATAGGAACAATGAAAATATAGTTTAAAATTTTTTATTGGCGGACCTAAGGGGTGCCCGGGCCCCCCCTGGATCCGCCACTGCTCTTGAGAATTTTTGTTAAATGCTGTCGCTGCTCATTCTTCCTACGTGATCGCTCATCTCAAATTCTCAACCAATTTTTCAACCAAAAAAATTACTAACCAAGCATTTACTAACCAAGCAAGTTGATGATGTCTAACTTTGTTGATGACGCATATCTTCTGTCAATGCACTAAACTGTCCCGCAACCTATCTTGACAGCAAACGACTTTATGTCTAAAGCTTTAAAAGTAATCCAATGTGTATTCCAACTCTCTGTCCAACTTGTGGAATAATACTGCTGACTAGTTTAAGTTTGTCAACATAATTTGCAATGAATTTAATTATGTGTTATTTCCACAACCCAACCCAATGTTTCATCTGATCCGCGCAAAAGCACAAGTATTCTTGGTCTTACATAAATTTGTCAATTACAAGGATTTGAATACTAAACCTAATCAAACTGAGTCAACTAATTCATCATGCTACAGGCTCAGCACAGTGAAATAATATAAAAAGATTAATTGATCAATCAACTTGAGGAAATTCCTATGGTTGTTGCTAAGCTCAAGAGTCTTATGTTCTATTTACGTAAGAGTTTTATGTTCGCACCTATTTAGGCGTTGGATTCATGATGCGCAAGATGGGTGCCGTTGCTAAGCCAGACGTTACCATATCGGTGGATGGTGATGGTGTGTGGACGGTACGTTCTGAGACTTCCTTCTCCTCTAACGTCAACAGCTTCAAGCTCGGTGAGGAGTTCGAGGAGACTACACCAGACAGTCGCAAAGTTCAGGTATTCAAGGATTACTTCCTGCTGTACTACTTAATGTATGTTTTCCTATTATTATGCCTTCAATGCTGCTTGTGTGTATAATTTGCGAATATTATTCATTTTGCACTGATTTCTATGTACCTGTTTTCTAATTGTCTGCTTGTTTTACACTAATTTTATTGTTTATAATTGTTTTACACTAATTTATGTGCTATTTTCTGTTTCTTATGTGCTTGTTTCTGTAAAGATCAAGTTTAAGTGCTAACATATTTATTTATTTACTTCAATTTATTGCTAGAATTCAGGAAAAAGGATCTTCACTGTAACCCTGAGGGATGTTTTGCATCTGAAATAGAAATTTCTGGCTCTATGGTACAGTCAGCAATTTATATGCAATAAAGGCAGCGGATGCTCTAAGTTTGTCTTTAACCCTTTCAGCACTACCGAACGTATATATACGTCACAGTGCTATACTGCCAGACATATATATATACGTCCAACATCTGATAAAATTAATATAGCAGCCTATACATTGCAGTATCAGAGCAATGACTTGTTTGAACACTTACAGTATAGTTCGAGCTTTCTATTCATGTCAAACAATAGATTGTCGGTCTCTCACAGCCCAAGTTATAAAACTTTTCTTCATTTGATAAACACCTTTATTTTCCAATATTTGATTATAAGTATAGAAACCCAATATAGAATGAAGAATAATATATATTTTAGAAAGAGTATAAGAAGAAATCTCTCCAATTTATCTTGTCATGATAAAAAAATTTACTCACATTTATCTTTTTTCAGTTCTTTATAAGTAATAATTTATAATTTCTGAATCTGCATAGGATAAATTTATGCGGTCGGTAATATCATGAAGTAAAATAAGATGGCATAATATAATATCTTATATTATGCGCTATAATCTTACGAAATACACATTTTATGTGTGTTTGCATGGGTAATTATTAGACCCTTCCTAATTGCTGTGCATAATATTTTTCGAAGCAAATATGCCGCACCAGAACGGTTTGGATAACGAATCCTCCGTTCTCCGCAAAGGTCGCCTGTATCCTATTTCAAGAAGTAGTCTACATTCTTGCCTTGTGCAGGTCGGATGGTTGTATGCAAAGTTTTGAACTTTATTCTGGTATCAAGCTCTGGCTGCGTATACAGATAAAAACGTTTTGGCTGTGAAGTTCTTTGCATCAAGTGATATTTATGCTTTGACATCCCAGTATATAGCCAAATTTCAACCGAGTGAACTAAATGTCGGATGAGATCTAAGGTAGCATTTCGTGAAGCCGATGCATATCCATGAATACACCATAAGTATGCGAAGTCTTCTTCTAGTGCACTGCTTAACTGCAGGTCCATGGCATATAATTCTTCCAACCAATTCTATCCTCGGCCTTCCTTTTCATCTCTATACATGAATATGTTATCAGATCATCCAGCATCCCATGTCTCGGTCTTCCTCCAACTCTTTCCCCTTGCATTTTTCCTTCTATTACATCCTTTAGCAATCCTTACTCCCATACCATCTATGAGGAGTAGACAAGACGAACTAGCTTCTGCAGTCTTATGTTTGCTGTCACAAATCATAAAGCTGATTCAAGAAGCCAGGCTTTCACTTTCTGCAGGGAGCTGTACCCAATGCTCTCTTTATGTATAATAGAAACAGACATATTTCGCTTCCAAGTTTTATGAACTGCGCATTTGAGTACCTTGCTGGTGGATTGATTGAGGAAATTATGGAGTTTGGTGCACTAGAATAGGTGCCCGTGTTTTGTCGTCATTTATGTCATCATAAATGACGACAACCAGCACAGAGATGCTGAGATGTTTCGGCAGAAGTGTGCACTCCAAAATCCTTTGCGTCCACACCTCGTCATCCAAATCCTCAACGCTGATGATTGTCTGCGAAAGGCGGAATAAGTCAAAACAAGCGCTACTATTGTAAGCTTACTGCTTACATAAGTAAGACAGCGCTACTTTTTATTCATTTGCTTATCCAAACAATCAGCTCAGACATTTATTTTGATTAGAAATTGTGTAATGTACTAAATGTAACCAAGAAAAGTATAATTTTTGTCTAAATACAATTACTGATAATTATGAAATGCGGGATGTTTGAATTTTCGAAACTGTAATTGTGTGAAGTGGCCTTTTTTGAGTTTTATCGAATTGATATTGCTATAAAATGGTGTTTTGTTCTATATTTAGATACATCATTTTATATTATATAAAGAATGTCATGCTAATAAGTAAGCGTAAATATACTTTAAAAAGTGATGCCTTATTGATTTTATTGAATTTTACTGTAGTATTTTGTGAAAAATTTATGTGACAAGAACTAAAGTGCACAAAATAAAAATAGCTGAAAATGTTAAAAAGGCTAATTAAAAAATAGGCAGTATTTAAGAGCTCATTTAGAATATAATGGCAGTGCTGAAAGGGTTAATGGAGTGGCGACCAAAAAATAAAAGTTTAAATTGGTAAGAACTCTGTTAGTTGTTTTAGTTAATTTTATGGTAACATGTCTAAATATCTCAGTATGTAGGCAAGTGTGCTATGTAACATCATGAAATTTCAATTGCTGTTCCTGAGGTTCTGGAATCAATTTCCGGCAGAGCTGATCAGAAAGTAAAATTGCAAACATTCGCAGGACTGGTAACACGAATATTTCGCTACACTACCTAAAGGTTTTAAGGCTAAATTTGTGGTATTAAAAGTGATAGCTGTCGTCAAAGGGCTTCATTTCACTATAGTATGTTGTTATCTTTTGGGTACTTTACTATATTTAAATGATATTGTATATCAAAGCTGTGTAACTCTGTTTTATGTAGACTATATTCCAGATGGAAGGACCCAACAAGCTAGTGCAGGAGCAGAAAGGTGACGTTCCTTCCACTCTCACCAGAGAGCTGACTGATGATGGAGCAACCATGACCTGTGTATGTTCATTTGTTCCTCACCTATAAATATATTGTTGAGCTAAATATTGCTACTCTTTAGCATTTGGCAATGACATTTAAAAAAAGATATATCTTAATGATTTTGTTCTCTTTAGATCTGAAAATTTACAGCTTAAAAATAAAGAAATATGGTTTGTGTTGTAGTTTTTAGTCTCCTATCATTGCTTGCTATGTACATTTTTAGTGTGAGGCTATGAACTCTATGGTCTTTGTTGTTGTTTATGCACTTAATTAATGAATGTAACTAATGCACATAGAACTGGTTTAAGTTTGTAGTGAAATTCTTGCAAGATTAACGTGCTGAAAGTTTACTAAGTAACTTTAAGCAAATCTGTCACAAGAACGTGGTAAATTTAATTAATATGTGTAGGTAATTTTTGACTTATGCTGGTAGTTACTAGATTCGTCTTCATCAGCAGATCACTTGTGCATCTGTTGTAGGTTAAACAGCTGTTTAGAATTTTTGGTATATTCACTAATAAATGTTGCATGGTTATAAACTACAAGGTCAACTGCCAAATTCTAGAGCTCAGCCAATGACAGCGCTGTCCTTCAGGCTGATCAACCAATCAGCATATTTCGTAAACATGACTAGAATATTATTTCTTAATCTATTGATTAGCAAAACAACGGCATAATCATGCGAAAACAGACACACAGCTATGCACTACTTTATGCAGCGATTCAAGCTTACAGAATCTCAAATGGTGACTAAACAGTAGTTTACGCAACTGTTGAGGTTAAACAGTTGATTATCTCACTGGTAAATATGGCCACTAGCCTTTTTTAGCTAAAGCCTTGTTAAAATATCGTGTCCTGTTAGATAGCATGGCAGGGTTAGCATTTTAAGATGTTGTAGTGAAATTACTGAAAATGATAAATAATGCTAAGTTGTGTAGGTCTGCAAATATCAGCATGCAATAGCCGTATCATTTACCATTACACTTTAACAAATGGAATACTTTTGTTAGTAGACTTTGCTGCTTTTAATGACTTATTATTTCATGATGTTATGTGCAGGTGTGTGTTGCTAAGGGCATTAGCTGCAAGCGTGTCTACAAAAGAGCACCTTAATCTGCTTCACCGTTACTTGTTCTGAAGTCTGCTTCACCAGCACTTCTCTTGAATTCTGCTTCACCGACACAACCATTTATTTTGCTCAGTGTTGTGAATCTCAGCCCCTCTATCTGCCATTTTTATATTGTGTCCTCGGTATTGTCAGTCATATTCTTTATCGCTAACTTGACAAAATATGGAGTTGGTGTTTTACCGGTTAAATTTTCATTGAACGAGTTTGTAAGCCAGAGAGGCTTGTTCTAGTCCTGACCTAGTCAGTTCCCTGCCACTAGTGCTGTTTCTCTTCATGGACGCTGTTAGAAACCTGACACTGTTTTTATTTTTCTTGGTTATTTGCTCTCGTGTCTAAATTTTTTGTTCTATCTCATAAATTGGTGACCAACATGTAATGAGTTTCTCTGCAAGTGGTGATTCCTATATTTGTGTGCTCGGTGTTGGCTCAAGTTTCTGAACTATTGATACTTCTATATACTCATATTGCAGTCATGCACGTACTATTGTATGCACATGCCTGCAGGTATTTGCATATTTGTGCTTTTTAAATTTAAATTTTCTGCGCTACATGTTGCCAATGAAGTCACGCAAGTCGTGTGGTTAGGGTATCATTTTTGACTGTAACTGCTCCTGATTTCCTGCCTAATCAGGACATCGTTGTGTTGTGAGTGTAGTTGTTTGTCTACATAGCTTTAGATGTTCTGTGGGTCAGTGTAGTTGTGTATAAATACTTGTATAGATGTGAAGATGGTGGTGTATGAGATCCTGTTTAATTGTGATTTGTGCACGCCCAGGTATTTGTGAAGCACTATTAGGATCTCTCTCTTAGTGCCCATTGTTACACTCCAAGTCACTGTGGCCATGGCATATAACTCCTCCACATAATTCTCTGTCTTTGCTTTTATCTTATCAGCATACGAATTAGATATAAATAGCAAAGGATTTTCGTCCGTTTCCTCATCCGAGTATGATGTCAGGGACGTCCCCACAGCCCACATCACTACAGATCAATTCACCCAGACCAAACTGCAAAAGAAATGTACCAAGGAGAAGTAAATTCCTGATCGAAAGAATGGTCAGGATAGATACGTGTCTATGGTGGGAAAAGATATTCTTAAGCTTGCAAGAGAAGCACATATAATATAAAAACATATAATTGAACATATAGGTACCCGGTCTCGGACGTTTGTATTCTTAATTGCAGAGTCTATTTTTGTACGCATTGCTAGTCTTTGCTTAGCTCTGTGAGTGGAATTTTTTTCTAACTTGTGTTAAGTGTTAATTTACATTGAGTTTTTTTGAATTGTCTTAAATATGCTAAATTCTTTTTAAAGCTGCTCTTTATTTCTCGGTGACATAGTTAATAGCTTCACTTTTGAGCAATATTTTCAAAGTTACCATTGAATCTATTGAATAGCCAAATTTTTGATTGTTTTGTGTACATTTATGTACTGTTTGCTAATAATAAACATTGCCACTGTACCTGTAACCATTGCAGCTATTCAGTTGTAATGCCCCTTCTAAAGAAGTTTTCTAGATGTAAATTTATTGTATATCTCCGGTATATCTAAGAGCTATCAGTGATTTGGTTTAATCAGTTATCATCCATACTGCAATCTGCATGCAGGCAGAGTTGAGACTCAGTTCTGCCATTTACAGACGCTCCTTCATGTTTTCAGCTCCAAAATTATGGAATTCTCTACCGCAAGATATTCGATCCTATAATTGTATTAGTGCTTTATTGGGCACACTAAAACCCTATCTCTTTCTACCATAGGCCATTCTGACCTTCTTGCCTCGTATCTTGGACTTGCGCTATTTTTCCTATCTTGCCTTCTCTTGTGGTCTTTGTATACTCAGTCGTTTTCGTGTGATGTGTTGGCGTCTGTTGATGCAGAGTCTGTTCGAGACGTCTCTGACTTTATGGGGAGAAACCAGACGTTATATTCTTAGTGATTGATTCAGTTAAATTTTTCCTCATTTATTCTTTCGTAAATCTCATAGGTTTTAATTTTTAATATTATATGATAGTTGGTTGCAGTTCTGCATTGACTTGAACAATAATTGTATACAATTGATCTCTTTGTACCGTCATTCCTAGTAATAATAGTTTACCTCGAATTTACTGCTCATACAAGATAGTTTTCTCTCACTTATATTGCTGTTATGAAGCTGCTGGGCTAATGTTCAGATGTTCTAAAATTCAGATAAATCATTGTGACATTGGGCATATTCATGGTGTCATTGTGTCCACAGCTAAAATTAAAAGAACAGTCAAATAAAAAGTAGACGTTTTCTCGAAAATGGTATCTATCGATCTGTTACAGCATCCAACTGATTTAAGGAATTGCTTTTGCAAAGTACCGATTGCTATTTAAATTGTTTAATTTCTAAGATATTTAGTGGAATTATTCCATGTGTGTGCAAATTTAATTAAGGAATACTGCTTGCTGAAACTTCTTTTACCCATATTGTTTCAATTTACGCCATTTTCTGATATTCATTTAGTCAGATATTTGAGGTTTTATGAGTGATGTTGACTATGATATTCTTATATACACTTGTTGGAAATATTGCAATGTTTCTGACTTTTCTCAATTTTATCAGTAATTAAATTTTTTTAATACATGGTCTTTGAAGTCATATATAGATTTAGTATTTGTTTTCTTGATTTTCTGGTTTACTGATATCTCTCTTCTGTTTTTGAACTTGCCATTTAGAACTAACTTTAAGATTTTTTAATGCATGATACTGTTGCCATTTTGATCTGTTTTTCAGTTACCATAGCTTATTTCAGTTTAAGATATTGATGCTTTTGTTAAGGTTTGATAACTACATTTGGATGCTCATGTTGTGTACTGGTTTCTAAACAATGCATTACTGTGCTTGTTGTTAGAGCTGTAATGATGGAATCAATGTTAGAAGCCATTATTCTGCTAGCTGCAGAGGGTTACATTGAGGTGGGATAAAGCAATTAATTGGGGTTTATGAATGGATCAACCTGATTAGCAGTGAGTTGCTCTAGGAATTTTTGCCTCGAATCTTTTTTTGACATTAAACTGATAGGAGTGATATTGCGAGATGTAATTAAGTGTAATTTGTTTTGAATATATGTTAAGCTCTATTTTTAAACATAGTTTTGTGTGTAGTGTTTTTTAAAGTGTAGGCCTACCTTGTATGAAGATCTGCTAAAAGATATTTTATTCACAATTTGTTTTAAATAAGCATTCTTTATTGTATATCTTTGTAGCTAGTCTTTGATTTGTTCGGCACTAAAATTAGCCTTTGTTCTTGATGTGCCAACCGTATTTATTCACTAGATCAAAACTGGAATTCAATGGTAAATGATGATGATGTTCTTGATGTGCCAATATAAATCTATTACTCTGGTAATACATGGAGATATCCTAGCCACCGCCATGGATGAATATGCCTGTAGTGTACTGTAAATTCTCAAAAAGCACCGTTGCATTGATTGTCGATTGATTGTCATTGTTGGTATTATTGAACTAAATTGATAAAATGTTGTTTAAGTAATAATAATTATAATTGTTAATGCGCTCTGCGTATCTAGCCTACCTAAACCAATTAATCAGAACTCTAAAGACAAACCTAGTTAAAGAATAAAAACATTTATTAAATTACTAAATATTCGAAATTTTTTGATGTTTTCATAATTACGAAAAGCAATTACTGTGGAAGAGATATCTGGTTGCTTGATCAATTCTTTAATGCTTGTTTTATTAAAGCCTCTTCTTACATGCAGGCCTATATCTGTTGTACGTCAACTCAATTAAGGATGTCATGAGCTGAATATACAAGAAGATCCACGCCAATAAAAAATATTTTAATGCACATATCAAGAAAAGCGAGTTCTGAAGAATGCATTAATGGTCGAGGATGTCAGGTAACAGAGTGAATATTAACTGAGCCAGCTTGTTACTGTTATCCACGACAATATTGAGCTGTATGAATAGAATATTAGTTGTTTACCGGATATTTTGTGTACGAACGATACGATCCGCAAGGCACAATGTGCAGTAGCCGTCTAGAGCAATTGTTTTTATAGCTTCCTACATTTCTTTGCAGCTCGAAGTTCAAGCCTATTCAGTTTTCGTTAGCGTCTAGTAAAAGACCCAGTTAAAATTCCGCTATTTACGAATAGAATTTTTTTTAGATAGTACTCTTAGCATGATAGACTTCAAATTAATCACTAAGAAAATTAAGTTGAGAGATTGACAATAGTATTGAATTTTCACAAAGCTAAAACTATCACAATATAATTGCAGCTGCTCAACTAAAAGATTGAGACTATATCCCTGAAAAATGCTTTTGATATATAGTCAATTTTAAAGAACGATATTTTAAAAATCAGAAATAAACTACTACCTTTAACAAATAGATCAAAAGAAAAATATAATTTGGCAACTAAATTATGCAAAAAATTAAGGAGATCCAAGAGACAAGCTTGAGAGAAATCTATAAAATCGGGTAGAAAAATGTCTTTTTTCAATAAATATAAAGAGAAGCTTAACAAGTCTACTAGTGCAAATAAAGAAGCAAGGAAACAGTTTGAGATTAATTAAGTTTAATGCAAAAAATGACAGTAAAAGTTTCATTGCCTATGTTAGAAATAGAGAGAGGAACAAAGTTTATGTAGCTTATTTAATCATGCTAAGGAGCATGTAGTCTTAAATGGTCTCAAGCTTGGTCTTGGTCTTGGTCTTGATCTTTTGAGTCTGGTCTCGTGAGTCTGGTCTTGGTCTTGGTCTTTTGGTTACAAGTCTTCAAGACTTCCTTAACCAGTATAAGTAACTTAACTCAAGAGTCTTGTGGGATTTTAAGCTATACTATAAACTTTTTTTAATTTAAAATTGCTCATATAAATTAATTTGCAAAATAAATAATATTTATGTGGGGTAATAATGTTCTTATTTTGAAATTCATATATAAAATTTATTATTTGAATTGTATTTTGGAACGTTGAACGATTAATGTTTTGATAAAAAGTTAAAGTTATGTTGTTCATGCCAGGTCGTCACCTCTTTCAAACTTTTTGTCTAATTTTATGGTGACAAAAAAAGTAAACACGCATTATAGTGAACAATCAACTATGTTGATATCTATCACTTTTTAATACCCAAAAAACCTAATACATTCATGATAATCTATATGTCATAATATTATGACATACAGATCGGACATAATATGAGTTGATCATCGACTACGATCAGTCTTTTCAATACTGCCAATTTGAGTTGTAGTCATTCATTTCTTCTATTCTATATTCTCTATTCATTCTTTCTTTCATTAATTCAATCTTCATTCGTTCTTTGATTTGATTGATTCACTCTATTCGTTCGTAGCTATTCACTGTCATTTATTCAGATTATTTTCACATAATGTTCTCAAACGTTTCAACTTTTTCGAATTTTAACGAATCATCATTAATGAAATTAATCTGTCAGGCTACTTTAAAAATAAACTAATTATGAGTTACGAACTGAACATGGTAGTGATGTTTATAAGGCATATTAAAAGAATGGTTTATGAAGAGATATTCAAAAAATAGAGAGAAAGTTTAACAAATTGTAAGGCTTATACCTGCCGTCATGATTTGTGACGAGAAAATCTGATATCAGGAAAGGATAAAGAATTGTAAATCTTGGATATCTCTTGATGGAGTACTTTGAGGCATATTTTTAAATGAAATTAAATATCATAGGTTATCTGCTATTATTTAATATTAATAATATAATATTATATCTATAATATTATAGGTTATCTGTTATTGGTTAACTGGACTGGTTATACGGAAAATGGTCTAAATTGCCTAACGGATTAAACATGTGGTTTTAAAAGTGATAGATATCAACATAGTTGATTATTCACTATAATGCGTGTTTACTTTTTTTTTTGCTGTTATCAGCTTTTTAAGTTAAGATATCTGTTACTAGTGGCTGAAGCCAGTGGCGAAGTCGGTAAGATATTCGAATGCGGATCAGTATGTGTGGGTTTCAAATCCTGGGCTCGCCTGTCATTGACATCATCTTCGAGTGAGGAAACTGACATTAACTCTTGCTTTACCAGCTTTTTTTTACTGACTATTCTTACTGTTGCAGTCTTATAGAGAGTATGGGTTGTGATATGTATACTTTTTTACGCAGACTTTGATGGCATCAAGTTCACTAGAACGCTATGGCAGGTAGGCAGCTTTTCTGCGGACTCTGTCTGACAACAGACATCTGCATTCTACGTTTGCTGCCTTGTCTGCACTCATGCTGCGAGGATTGCTTGTGGAAAGTTGTACATGGTGAGTCTAGTCTCAAGCGAGAACTGTTAGCCAAGTCAACTGCTGATTTCAGTGCCGCCGCCTTTCTACAGAAAAGTGAGATAAATTCTACTAAGTCCTCAGAAAATAATGATGGAAATAAATCAGTAGAACGGTCACATTCTACAGATCTTACATCAGAAAGTTCTCAAGATTGTGCCTCTTTAATGAAGTGTGATTCGACTTCATTAACATCTACTTCCGATAAATTATTTTCATGCGCACGGTGTTCATACAAAGTTTTACTGAATGAGGTAAATATAAACAGTTTGAAGAAAATAGCATCGTTTCTCCTTCCATCTGTCAGTGATTTGTCGGCAGTTGGATTAGAGCCAGATTCGCAGGTTTTGGGAGCAGAAAATCCAGATGTAGATGAAACTGTGCTTAATGACTCTAATAGCTGTGATCCTACGGAAAAGCTTACATCGACTGGAAGACAGGGCAATAGTGCAGCATTTAATGGTAAGATTTAGTAGTTATTGTTTTTAATAATAATTGAAAAGATATCTTTCTGTATTGAGAATCTACAGTCTGTTTTGTATATATATATATATATATATATACATATATATATATATAATATATATATATATATATATATATATATATATATATATATATATATATATATATATATATATATATATATATATAAAGTAAACTTATCATTATCATCATCTTCCCTTTAAACTCAGTTTAACTAGGTTTTAACTAGCCATTTTAATAATAATAAAAAATAAATCTTTTTATATTGATTAGTTATGTTTATCTCTAACCGATTGATTCATAGAAAGTTAACAATACAGTTTCCTTCCCTGAAGGCAATGTTGTTTTATTACTATATTCGTTTATTACATGAAATCTGACATACCGCCAAAACACACATACACACACACAAATGGCAATATAGAAAGTAATAAATATAAGCAGACATTGTTTAAAAAGAACTTAATAAGATTCTTTATATAGCATTCTAATTATAAAGTTCTTATCCATCAAAGGTGTGCGCTTACATGGTAAAGAGAAAGGGTGAGCCCTCTCCCTGAGCTTAAAGTTAACATTATCTTTAAGCGGCGGAAGAAGCCGATGCAGGACATGCTGTTTGTTACTGATGATAGCGTTAATCAATTTCTCATCTGCATCGGCAGCGATATCCGCAAAAGTTCGTACTCCATCATAGAAGTTACATCTTGTAGCCTTCCTGAGGAAGGCTTCAAGGCGTTCACTCTCAGAGGAACCAACATAACCCCATCAAAATTGCGATGCATATGTTAACTTGGAGAGTACAATAGATTTAAAGACAGTGACAATTGGGTCTGAATTAAGACCTTTTGATTTTAGAGTGCGAATTGCAAAAAGATTAGAAGAGCAACTGCTAATTATATCATCCACGTAGACAGAAAAAGAAAAGTTGGATTGCAGTGTAACACCTAAGCACATCAAGGTGTTGACTCTGACAATTCCATCTAGGAGCGGTGGCACAGAACTTGCTAGAAATCTAGATCGCGGAGGATGGAAAAGAAGTTCACGGGATTTCGACTTATTCAACTGTTTAATTGTTTGCTCACTGTTCTTCACTAATGCATATAAAGTGAAAGTCAAAACGTACTATAGTGAAATAATAAACTATGTCGATATCACTTTTTAATACCACATGTTTAAACCATCAGGCAATTTAGACCATTTTCCGTATAAACAGTCCAGTGAATCTCCGTGATTTCACTCTCAGATCTGCGCGGCTGGGATTTGAACCGATGAGGGTTCAATTCACCTTTTAGGATCTGTCATTTACACTTCATGACGTTACCCCTACGCTACTAAGACATTCTATACATGACATATAATGCATTGTATTATTATTATTATATTATGATTACACTTGACATGTGATATATATTTTAAGAAAATATTTTTGTAAAGCCTTGTGTTGTTTCTTTTGCTTTTTATGTAGTCTGCAATACTGTAGTTAAATCTTGCTCTTTTCTGTATCATTTCACACAAAACAGCTTGCTTAGATATATATGATCAATCTGCTTGGTTATACGGGAGCTGCCATTTTATTATTGGTGTTCTGATATTAAGTCACGTATCCATTTTTTAATTTACCTTATAGATTGCACTTCTCCTAGATATTTGGAATAGAATTCCTTTTAGAATCTGTCTTGAACATAGCTATACGTTATTGATCATTGGGCTGATTTTCTGCACAATAATTTTATAATCCTTGAATAAATAATTAGTAAATCATATTTGTAATCTTTAGTACTCAAAATTTACATTTATGTTTCAGTTCAATGCAACGCTTGTCACGTTTCTCTCGTCTACTCAATAGACGCGATTCATTCCGCCGCGTCCTCTTCCCTGTTCTGTGCTACCTGCGACGTGCCACTGTGTAAGAACTGTCTGTCAAACAATGCGGGACCCCAGGAGGTGGGGCATAGCGAGCATACTGTGTGCTCATTGGATGATATACTGAAGGGCAGGCAACGATATATCGCGTCGCTGATTGGTCGAGGTAAAGTTTGTCTAGAGAGGCAGGAGAGCAGACTGTTTCACCTCAACTCAGCGGGATGTCATCTAAATGAAGTTAGTGAAACGAAGTAATATTTGTTTTATCTTGCCTACCCTATAGTCTGCTGTATGTTGGAAGAGGCGACTAGCGCAGATGCTGCAGTTATTGATAAAATACTGCTGCGCGAATTGTTTCATGTTTCCTATAATTTTCCTGTTTACTGTCTCCTGGTATTTATGTCTCTCTATCTTTTTAAAATGTGTTTAATTGGTAGCACTTTGGTTGTGATTTTCTGACAGCCTGGCTTATTTTGTGGATGTTTGGCTTATTTGTGAATGATTCTGTACAAATGTTACAGACTGACTGATGACGATGATATGGTGTGTTTTAGAGTAGCTATTAAATTGAGCTGTTCTTTCTTAATTTCTACTCAAATGTTTAGCGCTATTTTATTTTATAATACTAAATTTAATTTAAGTGTATTTCCTGTAAATTTTGATGTAATTTGCCAAAAACGGTTCACGATTTTGCGCTAAGCACTGTAAACTGTCAATAAATAATACTTTTATGTGTTGAGTTTTGTTGCCTTTTATTAGACAAGAAGTCAGCTGTTGCGTCTACTTGATCGTCGAGCTGAGGAACTTTGTTCTCTGATTCTTGCACGAAGAGATGCACTCGTGCAGGAGCTGATGCGTGAGCATGGTGCGTGCGAGGCTCAGTATGCACAAGGGATTGAATCGTGCCGTGCTATGCGCCTGAATCTGAACGATGCGCTGGTATTTACTGGCGCAGTATTTCCTCAAACGTCTGCTCTCAACGACACGGTATTGACTCTAACATTATGAATGCTTTTTGCAAAAGCACATCAGCGATGGAATGAGCTCTGGACTTGAACCCTGCAGCCTTTAATTCAAGACATTCACCGAATGTATCGGTCTTTGTGGCTCTGTCCTTTACTCTCTCGCTACTCTCTGTCACTAATTGAAATGTATTGAAGTTAATTTACAAGAATTTATCAATTCTTGTTAATTCAAGAATTGAATTTACAAGAATTCAATTCTTGTTAATTCAATTATTTACAAGAATAATTGAAAAAATTCAATTATTTTCAATTATAATAATTGAAAATAATATAATCAAATATTATATGATTATAATATTAGATTATATAATCAAATATGATTATATAATCTAATATTATAATATAATAATATTATAATATTATTGTGATAATAATAATAGTATTAATAATAATAATAGTATTGTGATCTCTTCAGCATATCAGTTTAATTCAGCTACAATGTTGCAAATAGGTGGCAGAAATAGGGAAGAAAGTTAAGAGATCGTTTTAGTTTAAACAAATGGTTGGCATATAAAAGTGGTGAACAGTTTTACGAGTATGTAACTATACCCTTTGGCAATTTCACCCAGCATAGAATTTATTTAAATGGAAAACTTCACAGTAGCTTTTGTTAACAACAGAAGTTTACATATTTAAGCCGTTTATTTGTTTCCAATCTGTTTATTTAAAGATAGATCTGATTTATATATGGATTTGACAGTGCCTATGGAAATGTAATACATTTGAAGAAAATATACACATTTTAAGATGTCCATGTGCACCTCATGTAAAAACTGTCATAATGCTTCTGGTTGTCATAATTGTCAATCCTGTCTAGTATTGTGCCAACTGGCATGTCCAAGTTATAAATTATAATCATGCTATGCTAAGAGTTGACTAAACAACAAATCTTTGATCAATAAGTTATACCCATATCGAAGGCTCTTAACAAACAAAAATGTAACCCTTAGTGGGAAACCATTTCTTCTGAAGTGGCTCTACATTTTCTTCTACAGTATCTGCCTATTAAATAGTTTATTAATTATTCATTATTAAACTGATGATGTGATGTAGGACAGAGAGGATTTTAGACAGTCTATTCGTATCCCGAACCTAGTTAAACTGTTATTCAAGGGAAGATGATGATGATGATGATTCATTAATAATGAATCATCATCATCATCATCTTCCATCGTGCGATGGTGTGACTGCACACTATAAATAATCCAAAATTGGTTGATAAGTAATTAATTAATAATTTAATAAATTATTAATTGCTTATGAACAAATTTTTGATTATTTACAGTGCATAATCTCATCATCGCATGAGTCCTCCAGCACTTCTGCTCGCTACGTTCACAATCTGCTCGGTCTCCACTCCGACGTCTCCTCACGTCTCAATCATCTCGCGAACTCCAGCGCTGCCATCGACCTCTCCGGCCTTGACGTCACGAGTCTGCAGCTCTCTGTCCACGGAGCTAGCAGCGGCAGGTGGGATTTTAGTGACGTGGGTCGTGGTAACACATCTCAGAGCGGGAAGTGTAGTTCCATGGGGTTTCTGAGAAGGAAAACATTGAGTGGATCTGAAGCATATTCTGATGGACGTGATGTACTGATAGATGATGAGCATGTTGAAATGCCTGGTAGTTCTACTCTCAATTCAGCCGCTTCTGGTCTCGTTAAAGCTAATAATATTCTAAGAATAACTTCTGCTGAAAACGTGGTTCACGGCATCAGTTTCAACCCCTATAATCAGGTCAAGAATTCGGTAGATTTGAATCTACCTGGTAGTACGCCTGCATCTTCGAATAAAGAAGAATCAGAAATCACGCGTGGAAGAGCCCACCCAGATGATGTTTTGGGAGTGGAGAAGTTATTTGGAAGCCTGGTGAGGGGAGCAGTAAGCTGTGGGGGTCCAAAGCGTATTGCCAGTCACTCCGTTGACGTGACCTGGCCTGTTGCTCTCGTCATTACGAGGTCTCAGGACTTTGTGGTCGCTGGTAAAATTGGAGCCTTTGCTTCTGAAGGAAAGGTTTGACTTATTCTGAACTTGTCTCGTTTCAGATAGTTACACTGTTCATATGTTAATCCAAGTCGTATAATAAAATTCCTTGGAGCTGCCTTTTTTGTAATATAATTAGAGATAATATACTGATAGCCGAGAGAAAGCTTTTCAATGGAGATGTCTCCGATATTATCTTCAGATGAAAATATGGACGTTAAAAAGCATTTTAATTACATTTGAAAAATTTAGTGATATTTTTTCTGGTATGTGAGGTTCTGACGCAGATTTAGAGTTTCTGTACTATTTTGTTTTAAAGACACACTAACTTAAGAATCCAGCAAAATTTTCTTAAAATTACTTCAACAAATTATTTAATTATCCTACATCCTTAAATAAGAATTGTAAGCTTCAAAAATAGAAAATATTAGGTTAGAAAATATGTGGTTATACGTGGTTATCAGAATCTGTTGGCTTGTTAAATGCAGATAGGCGCTTAAGTATTTTTATTGTTATATTATTTCGTTTAGCTGCATTGTCTAAAGTTAACATTTACGGAAGATATCTACCTAGAATATAAAATGACTTCCTTAAGATTATTTTAACAAACTATTTAATTACCATACATCTTCAAATGAGAATCTTGAGCTCCAGAAATAGAAAACTGGTTTAATAGTTTATAAAATATTATGTGGTTATAAGAACCTGTCAGCTTGTTAAATACTGATAGACGTTTAATTAGTTTTTACCGTTATGTGTTCTCATTTAGCTGTATATTCATTGATTTAACATATATGAAAGATATGTATTTTATATTAAAATATTAAAATATGGCTTTAATGTTTAATATTTGTATGGCTTTAACGTTTGTATGTTATACAGCTGCTGTTCTCAGACAGACAGGGTAACCCTATATCAACCCACCACTACGAGAAAAGTCGTCTGCCGATATCTATGGTGGCGACCAACAACGGGCGCGTTCTTGTCTCTGATACCTCGGGCGCTATCTGCAAGTTCTCTTCTTGTGGTCGGCTACTTGACGAGTGGACCAAGAGATTTCAAGTGGGCAGACATTCACGGGAGGGCGGTAAAGTGTACGGTGAGGCAGAATCTCAACCTAAGAGTAATTCTTTGGCAAGGCCGCCTGTTTGCAGCCAGAGCGGGTCAGAGGTAAGCTTACGTGTAGTAGAAAACCCAGATATGAACGAAAGGAGCGAACCAGACAGAATTTCTGAAGAAACACCGGGTGCGGATGTTCTGATGAAGGGAAGAGGCTTTTCAGATAACAGTAGTTCAGCGAAGAATGAGGGTATGGTAAGCGTATTGTGTTCAGGGGATGGTCAGAGTGTTACTGGCAGTCAGCCTGCTAGAACTGATGGTAGAGCAGAGTTTGGACAGGGTGATGGAGCTGATAACTCTGCTGGTGGCACTGGAGGCAGGATACTCGGTGGTCAGATGGCTCTCGATCCAGACGGTCATGTTTGGGTTACCTCGGGCTGCGGGGGGTTGTTGAAGTATAGTACAGTGGATGGTCAGCAGCTGGGCAGTCTTAGGCTGTGGCAGTGGTCAGTTGATCCCTCTAGAGCTGCTGCTGTAAAACCTACAGCTGCTGTACAACCTGCAGCAGTTGTACATCCTGCAGCAGCTGGGCATCCTGCAGCAGCTGGGCATCCTGCAGCAGCTGTACATTTAGGGGCTACTGAAGAGACGTCAGCTGGTGGTCAAAAAATGACAATTGGCATTGATCGATGTGAAAAGAATTTGATTTCTGAAAATCAGATTGAAGGAAGAGAAACACAGGACTCCCTGTCAAGTAGTCCAAACCATTCAGTGGATGATATAAGAACCATCAGTGCTAAGAACGATAGTTCTAACAAGGAGTTTAATAGCAAGAATATAAATCTGATGAAACAGGATTTAATGCTGGATATAAACGCACTAGCAATCGATTCTAACGGCTGTTTTGTTGTTAGTGTACTAGACAAAAAGGCTGTTTACATGTTTACCCCATCTGGTGAACTCTCTGCCAGTTATCCAACCCCCGTGACTGGGCCCAGCCACTCTCGTTCAGATGAAGTAAAGACTGATGTTGAAGACACTGCTTCCAGAGTGGCAAGTGATGTGGCGGATGGATGGGAAATGGTAGATGATGGTTGTTCTATGGGTACGTCCAACTCTGAAGGGAATACGACCTGCAGATCTTCTGGGTTTGGTGATACATTCTCAGTAAAGTCTGGTGCCAGGCTGAACGAGTCCAGTACTGGAGGTTCTTTGAATGGCGACTGTGATGTTGGAAGAAATACTAAAAACAACAAGGAAGATAAAGATAAGTCGCTGAATGGCGTTCAGTCCCATGACGATATCTCGCATCATGAGAATAAATCTGAACGAAACAACACTGTGATATCCAATCGAGATCATTTACCGGAGCTATCTCACTGCGTGCCAAATAGGAAGATAGGAAACTGTGATAATTGTTGTGATATGTCTGTGCCTAACCGTGCTGCAGCTGTTGAACTAAAGTGCCCAACGGCTGTTTGTTGCGATCCATTTGGTAACATACTCGTCGCAGATTTTACCGCAGACTGTGTTCATCTTGTGTCGCCATCTGGCAGGTTTTTAGGTCACTTTGTGACGTCAGCCAATGGGGTGTCGTGTCCTAATTTTGTGTCTCTGAATGCAGATGCTTCACTGCTGTACGTGGGTCAGTATGGAGGAGAAGTTCTTGTTTATCAGTACTTGAGTTACGTGAAGAGAGCTTAGATGATTGTATACTGATCATCGTTATGTTTCACATTTGCGTCAAATTTAATTGGCAGAGTTATATTTGATAGATACACAGGCCTGCTTGGTCTTAGTTAAAGCCTTATTTAACATCATTGTCCTGTCTCGAGTGTATGTCAGTTTCTTGGCGAGCACTGAAATTTGATTCTTGCGTCTACTGATCAGCAGTGGGACATCTTAATCTTACCGATATGCTACTAGCTCAGAGTATTAAGTTCAAGTCTGTGGCCAGTATTCAAAACACAAGGCTGCTCAATTTGTACTTGATAATAGAAGACTATATATATATATAAAAAGTGACTTTATAGATGTAATATGTGACTTTATAGATATACATGTATATACGTATGTGTGTATGCTTGTATGTGTGTATATAAATTTTGAAGCTAATGCTCAATATTGTCATTAACGGTAATGTTTAAATTAGCTTATTGATGCACGATACAAATAGATATAGAGCTTTTTGTCTATCTGACATTTCAATGACATCAGTACAGAACTCTATGCTTGTGTAGGTATTCAATCACGTTTTGTTTAGAGTAAAAAACTCATAATCTAGTTAGCATAATATGGGTGTGTTAAATCAGGGTAGATTAAATCACGTGGAGTTTGTAATTTGAACCTTGTATCAAGGGAACTCAGAGGTTGTTGCAAAACCCAGCGAGACATTGAGGTGCATAGAGTTTGCTAGTTGGATGTAGCAATGATTTAAAGACTTATATTTGTAATGATTAGAGCTGGTAGCGCGTATATTGTTTGCTATGTCAGTTGATGATGTCAGTTGATAGCATTACCCTTGGATGAGGAAATTGACGTTAAACTTTTAATTTTAAATATATTATTATTAACACCTTCGACTTTTAAGCCATTTGCTGATAAAGACAGGATTTCTTTTGATCGTTGGACACTTTTAATACTGTAATATTGTGTAGTGTATTATCCTATCTAATATAGAAAATAACTGAATAGCTTAATTATATTGTACTTCATTAAGCATATTGAGTATATATTTTGTAAACCAGTTTGTATGGAGTTACGGACTCGTTGATAGGTCAGGTACTAGCTTAAAGTAGGTTAAGCTGTCCATGATGTATCCAGGATTGCTTTGATTTATGTTAACTTGGCATGGCTGTCTCTGATGTCATTAGAAAACGGCGTTAAATTCTGCACTGCATTATTCAAATTTGAGATTCAGTCCCTATTAACTCCTTAGAATTTGGCCATTCTTCAGTGAGTTTGTCATTTTTATGAATGCAGAGATAGTTATAATTTGCGACAGGGTCTCCAAATTTTATATTATCTCCTCAAAATTGACAAATTGATTAATTTTCTAGATTACTCCAGTTAAATTAACAGTTTTTAATTGGGTTTAATTTTATAACGGTTTTTAAGTCTCTATTGGCTTCGTTCAGAGCTAATAATGAGCAGAAGCTCCCCACCGACGGCTTGTGAAGTTTTTTATTGAGGTGAATGCAGTCAGTATGCATAAACATGCTGTTATCCTTACATTACAATCTGAGTGCAGTCTGTATACATAAACATGCTGTTGTCCTTACATAACAATCTGAGTGCAGTCAGTATACATAAACATGCTGTTGTCCTTACATTACAATCTTAGTGCATTCTGTATAAATAAACATGCTGTTGTCCTTACATTACAATCTTAGTGCATTCATTGGTCTTAGGTTTTCAAGCGATTTATTTGTATTCATACTGGGTAAAATAAAATAAAATTAATATTCTATATTTATTATTTGCTTCTAGGTTAGTAATTAATGTATTTACTTCGAGTAGTAGTTTTGTTACATTTCGTAGCTGCTTGGATAGTGTGTACTCTATTTGCTTGGCTTAAGTATAATTTAAATTTTTCTCTTTAAAAAGTCTAAATCAGCGACGAACCTAGAAATTCGTTTTGTCATTGTACGAGTTCAGAATTGAAGATTGGTGTTGGTCGATACTTTAAATTTATAATGTTTTAATTTTGACAGCAAATCTTAAAAGATAAGACTTTCTTATATATATATATATAGATATATATATATATATATATATATATATATATAATATATAATAGATATATATATATATATTGTATATATATATTATATATATATAATATATATTATATATATTATATATATATATAATATATATATAATATATATATTATATATATATACTTAAAAGATAATGCATTTTCTGCCCCTCCAGTTCAATCTCCGTCTCTGGTATAGATGTAAATGTTGTATATTTCTATTGCGGCAAATTGCATGCTTAGTATTTCACTGCATAATCTTTACTTCCTTGTTCTCTTCTGCTTTTGTATTGCTCTTTATGCTCTAAGACTTTTAAGATAGGCTTACTAATTAATCAGGATTTAACGTGCGGTGCATGTGCTTAGTTCACTGTCAGAAGCACTATTAGCACAGCGTATGCTGACTAACAATTGACTGATGCTGATTTTCTAGAGACTACAGGAAATCATGTCGGGGCTTCTGTCTGTCACTTGGGACCTTTGTGTCCCATTTCACGTGGTCTATGGACTGAATTAAACATGATTCAGATGTCAGGGTTGTAATGAACCAGTTTTATGTATGACAAACTGTATGGATAAATTGAGTCTTCGTCCTAGGTTTACTTGATATATTTTACCATTACTATGTATCATTTATACTAATAACTATAATACTTTCAAGATATATCTGACCATTAGTATACATGTATATCATTTATACTAATAACTACATTACTTGATATATCTGATCATTAGTGCCTAAATATCACTGTCGCTTAGTCAAGTTTATTTTTATTGGACCTGACGTCTAGCAGCGGTAGAGCAGCTAGAGCTGCATTTAAGAAATTAATTTTAATTCTTTCTTGCATTTCTTTCCTCTAATAAAGGTAAAGTAATAAATAATGAATGTCATGTTATTATGAATTAATTATCCACAACAGCAACAATTAGAGTGCTTACGTTGTCAATGACAACGTCGAATAGTATTGAATCAAATCCAAGCTGAAGAGCAAAATAACGACAGGGTCTAATATGGTGCTAAATCAAAATCCTGAACACTAATCGAAAAAAACTATATTATCACGTCTGCTTAGCGTCTGATTATATGATAATTCATCATTAGCCAAACTTTAATGATAATAATAATATTAATAATAAAGGTTTGACGTCCGTTTCCTCATCCAAGGATGATGTCAGGAACGTCTCCAAAGATGGCTAATCGTGTTTAACAAAACGTTCACAATTTATGTCGCAATTTTCTATGATATCATTAGCGTAGAATGTGGACAGTTTTAAGATAGAACTTGACCTTCCTTCACCTCGGAAGTACCTAATTATCGTTTACCCTATCAATTATCATTGTCAGTTATCATCTAGAGCGCCAAGTTTAATGAAAACAATATTTCAGCAACTTTCAACAAATGACACTTTCACCATAGCAGATAAGAGGTAGGAGTTCATAAAATAGAAATGCGCTGCGATTATCAATGGTTTAATTGAATAACTGGTCGATTTAAACCTGTATAATATTGAAAGTGATAGATAGCATCGTGAAAGAGTTTTCTGCATACTGTGTATATAACCGTATTTAGACATTTTTTCTATCCGAGATTGCGTACGCAGGTTTACATCGGTTTCGCTTTCTGATGGTACCATCAGTGATAGTCGAACGTTAATGTTTTTTACTATAACTTAGCAATATATAGGGCCCTTAACTATAGGCCTACTTACTAAGATTCAATATATTACATGATTAATAATAATTAATAAACAAATGTTAAACGTCCGTTTCCGCAAACGAGAATGATGTCAGGGAAGTCACAAATTTACTCATCATCATCATCATCTTCCCTTAAATCCCAGTTTAACCAGGGTCGGGATACGAATAGACTTTCTCCAGTCCTCCCTGTCCCACACCATATCATCAGTCAATCCCCACAGATTTACTAAGAGTAAAATAATATAATACTGCAATATTGCAAACATTGCTCGATACAGTACAATACATACACGTCTGTTTACAGGCAAATCACCAGTTTAATGGCGAGTTAGCCATGCAGATTTGCGTTCAGAAAAACAATCTGACGCACTTTGTTACTTGACAGCCGGCTTCTGCGGTCACTAATAATTAGTCCAGTCTTGGAAAATATTCTTTCACTGGGAACAGACGTTGCCACTACACAGAGCTTTCTCTTCACGACTTCCGCCAGCCTCGGATACAAAACTTGTCTGCCTCGCCACCATCTCATGGGATCCTCTGAGCGGTGTACGAGAGGTTCCTCCAGGTACTGCCGCATTTGTGTCATCGCTTCTGTCTGAGGATTTCTCGCAGCAGCCATTTCGGAGACCTGTTGGTCGTAGTGGAACCACACAGATTCTACAGCAGCAGGCGTAGGATGAGAGGCACGTGTTTGAACTTGTTGAGGCACGAAAGTGGACTGAGGTTGAGGAAGCGGCGCTGCAGTTTCCTGTGACTCTGACGGTAGCTGCAACCTGCTTGCCTCAAAGGTAACAGCTGTGATGCAGTACTCCGCTGCATTTACATCTGAGAAGCCAGCCTTCTTGAACCTTGGATCCAGCAGCGTTGCCTCGGCCAGTGCGGGGGTTTGCTCTATCTTTTGGAATCGTCGGTTCAACGAGTCACTCATAGTTTGAGCCATGTACTGCACCTCCTCTGGAACGTCAGTCATGTTGTATTGCGAGCACAAACGCTTCAGTTCATTCACCATTAATATGACCTTGGAAACAGTTACTTGCTTTGCAGAACATATCTCCTGCGTAACTCCATAAAGTGGTCTAAGTAGTTGACAAGCGTGAGAGACAACGGTCCATTCGTGGGCTGTGAGAATTTTTTTCTCAGTGTCCATCAATGCCATCGAAGCAACAATTGGTTCCTGTAATTCACAGAACCGTTCAAACATAAGAAACGTTGAGATCCAACGGGTTGGGCAATCCTGCAATAGCTTACGATCCGCCAGGTTCATTTCACTCATTGTAGATTTCAGTTTTTGAAGGGCCACGGGGCTGTGGTAAAAATAATCTACTATGGACTTTATTTTTTCCTGTACCAGTTCTATATTCAAAATTGCCTCCCTTGCAACTAGATCAATAACGTGTGCGAAACATGTTAGCTGACGCCAGCCTGTTTGACCGTCAGAAATAGCTGCCTTAATATTAGCTGCATCGTCAGTTACCACACAAACTATCTTTGAATCAATATCCCATTCGCGTACTACGAGCTGCAGTTTATCTCTCAGATTCTCAGCGGTCAGCTGATCCGTCGTCTCAAAGCAGTCTAAAAGAGCTGACTTTAGAACGAAATTGTCATTAATATAGTGCGCAGTCACTGCCATGTAACTTTCTTCTGCGTTAGAGGTCCAGCAATCTGTTGTCAAGCAAACCGACTGAACTAGCTGTAGTTCACCCTTTATATAATTGCGAAGCTGCTCATAGTGTTCAGGAATGAGAGTGTGGGCTATAGTTTTTGTATCCGGCAGTCGATACCCAGGGGCAGCCACATTCAGAAGTTGGGTAAATCCTGGATCGTTTACAATTGATATAGGCTGCATATCCATTGTAATCAACTTCAAAACAGCTCTGTCAAGTTCCTTTTGACGAGTTCTTGCAGTGGGCCTAACTAAGCAATCATTAGCACCAGAAGGAGAATACATCCCTTGCTTTTTGCTCTGCGATGAGTTAATCGGCACTTCGTCAGGTCTCCCTGTTTCCCTTCCACTGAATCCAAAAATTGATAGCTGCGGGGACTTTGGCCGTCCAGTTGCTTTTTCTGTCACACAAGCCGCTGACGGAGTGTTTTGCTTTCTTGTTTCGCCGTTGCCTGGATGACTGGAGAGTGGGTCTGGCTCAGAAGGGTTAACCCGCCTCACAGTCTTAGCCAGCGTCATCGCCTTAGCCTGCCTCACCGAGTTAGCCTGATTGACTCTGTTGGCCGGTCTAACCGTGTTAGCCTGCCGCGCCGCGTTACCACTCCTCGTCCCTGTAGAATGCTTCAAATCTAGATGACGTCTTAAGTTGTAGGTAGAACCACGATAAGACAGTTGAAGTCCACACATATCACATTTGGCCTTGTAATTGCCTATATCTGTGAAATGACGCCATAGCACGGATCTAACTCGTCTACTCTTTGTAGACTCCATGGAAACTCCACTAATCTCCGTCTTGGCCTGTTCCTCCGTGTTAGCCTGTCTTTCCGTGTTAACCTGCCTTTCCGTGTCAGCCTGTTTCTCCGTGTTAGCCTGCCTCGCCGCGTTACCATGCCTCACCCCTACAGAATGATGCCTCAAATCTAGATGACGTCTTAAATTATACGTAGAGCCACGATAAGACAATTCAAGACGACATATATCACATTTGGCCTTGTAATTGCCAATATCTACGAAATGACGCCATACCGCGGATCTAACTTGTCTACTCTTTTTAAACTCCATGGAAACTCTACTAATCTGCTCAGAAGTCATTTAGTGTTTTATTTTTGTATATTATAAATTTAATCAAAGTTTATCAAACCAGGATTGTAACACGCTGCTGGCATTATGTTGACTAATTGTCCATTGAGATGAACAGTTACTAATACATGTAGTTTATATAACTATAGCTTTCTCATCTAGCTCTGCTTAACGCTTGTGTGATATCCGACTAACCATATGATGTGCTTAACGACTCATCTGTGAGAACAGCATATAAACGACTCGTATATACGGCATATAAACCTCAGTATAACATCAGCAACAACAGCAGAACATCACATCAGGTCAGGACACTATCAGTATAACACCAGCATAAAAAGAGCATAACATCAGCAACAACAGCATAACGTCACATCAGGAAAATATCAGTATAACAGCAGCATAAAAAAAGTATAACATCACATCAGCATAACATCACATGAGGTTAGCATCAACATAACATCATCATAAACACAGCATAACATCGTATCAACATAACACCGGTAAAGCAGCATATAAAAAGCATATAAGCAGCATGTAAGCAACCTATAAACGACGCAGCTACAAGTACTGACTCTTATAAACTGCACACTGCACACTACACAACGTGCCCAGGCTGCATACAGTGTCTGAGCGAATGTTGTGCCCTGACCTACGTGACTCTCAACTGAAGTACCGCTGAACAATGAACATGTACGGGTGTTGTTGTTGAATGTACACTATACAAAATACATACGACGAAGCGATAATCAGCGAAAACAACTATTAATATTAATGTCACTGTATTACTACTCCTAGATCAGCAGTCTTAAATTAGTACCACACCATTAATTAAATGTGTATAAAAATAGCATTTGCAGGTTTACATCGGTTTCGCTTTCTGAAGGTACCATCAGCGGCGGTTCTAGCCTAAAGTCGAACTCTCTCCATCTGAAACGGCTTTACAGGGTGCGTAATAAAAAGATAACACCTGCAAAAAGTTTGAATATCTCAGGCTATTGTTAATATTTTCAAATGAAACTTCTACCGATTACTAAAGGACTAATTTATGATGGGCTGGCCAATTTTCATCCATTTTGGTACATAGATCGGCTAGTTTTGCAAGTTTCAGCAAAGCAACCCTCCATTTTTACCTAAAAATGGCGTAAAGCACCTCCTACAGTTCTGTCTTGTTTTTAGGCTTCGGCTGGTGTTTCTGATAGAGATGCAGCATGGTTCCCCAGATGTGGTAATCCAGAGGATTATGATCGGGTGAGTTTGAAGGCCATTCATTCTTCTCGACGAAATCCGGGTTTCTCTCGCTGATCCATTCCTGTGCACGACGAGATACATGAGTCGGAGCACCATTCTGTTGAAAGATGAAACCATATGGTAGAAGAGCATAGCAATCATCAAACAGCTTCGGAAGCAAAGTATTGACGTAATACTGAGAGTTCACCTTTACCTTCTCGTGAATGAAGCGCAATCTGCCCTAACCGTTGTAGCAAACGCCATTTTTAGGTAAAAATAGGGGTTGATCTGCTGAAACTTGCATAACTAGCCAATCTATGACCAAATTTTTTTTTTCAAAATTTTTATACAATATTTTTCAACCAAAATGGATGAAAATTGGCCACCCCATCAGAAATTAGTCCTTTAGTAATTGGTAAAAGTTTATTTGAAAATATTATCAATAGCCTGAGATATTCAAACTTTTTGCAGGTGTTATCTTTTTTTTATACTCACCCTGTATATAAAAGGGGAATGTTTAGCCTATTTACTGAATAACTTGCTTAAATGAAGGTTCCTTAATCACATGCCAACTTGTTGAGTTGTTATATATTACGTAATTAGAGATTCACTAGGAGTAAAATAATATATTACAGCAACATTGCAAGAATTGCTAGATACAGTAAAATGCATACGTGTCTGTTAAGGCTAATCGCCATCAAGACAAATCGCCAGTCCGATGGCTTGTTAGCGATGCAGACGTATAGAGCAAAGAATTTGATGCACTTTGTTACTCGATAGACTTCTTTACACATATACACGTCTAAATGTACACGTCTAGATCACACATAATCACGTGTGATACCAGAGTAACCAGACTAATGAGGCACTATAATACTAGTGGTCCTATAAAATATAATTACAGTTCTTGATGCTGCAGCTGAGAGGCTGAGATCGTTGGACCAGTAGGCTGATATAGGCCTAGCTACTACAAGGCCTGAGTTGATCCAATTCAATCAACACTGCAGCACGTTACATTTTAACACAGTGAACTGGAGTCTGGAACTGCACGCTAAGAGCAGCTCTTAGATGACCCGAGGTGCTAGTGAGAACTGATCTCTTCAAAGAGCAGCACTGAGTGAGTCAAAAGAATAGTGAGCGGTCAACTCTAACTATAATAATAATAACAATAATAAAAATTAAAGTGCTACAGTCATCAATGACAACATCGAGCACTATTGACACAAAATCAAGCCGGCGAGCAAAAAGACGGACCAAAAACGGTGCAAATTCCAAACCCCAGAAAATCAGGCCAAAGTATAATAGTGGTCCTATACAGATCAAACAATTGCTAAAGCTGCCTGCCTGACCAAAAGCGCTAACATTTAGGCCTATTAAAGGCCTACTGCACTCCCTGAGGACTACAACCTTGTAAACTTTAAGCGTAAAGAAATTCAGGGGACGGCAATTGGTATTTCAGGATTGAGAGAAATGAAATGAAAGTGAGATGAAGATTTCATGAGTGATCAGTACAGAGTGAATTAATCTGGTGGACACGAAAGTGAAAAAGGAGTGGCAATAATATTAACAAAACGTTCAGCGAAAGAGTAACCAAGGTTGTACAGTTGAGTGCAAGCATGATATTAGTCAGAATTCAAGTGGAGCCGGTAGATTTAGTTATCATTCAGGTGTAATATGTCCACATGAGATGCAGAATATGAGGAAATAGAAGGTATTTTTGAGAGGTTAGAAGAACTGATAAAATCAGAGAGGGCTACAGATCAAGTGATTGTTAGGGGAGATTTGACTGCTTTAGTTTGTGAAGGTAAGGATGAACAGGAAATTGGCTAGTTTAGTCTGGGAAAAAGAAATGACTAAGGTCAGGGGCTGATTCATTTCTGCAAAACGATGACGAAGATGGCAAGAAATGCGTGATTCAAGCATGAAATGAGAAGATGATATACAACAAGCGGTTCGATGCAGGAATCATTTCCAAATTCCAACTACTGCGCATGTGCCATGACCAGTGTGACAGGGTCAAGTTTGCAAATGTTACGTTAAAAAGTTACAAATTGGAATTTTT
>CAJHZI010000403.1:305000-326918 GCA_905160935.1 Enchytraeus crypticus
TCGAGATGTTAGTAATATAAGTTTCTTCAACATTGATATGTGAGTGGAGGCAAGAGGCTAAAAGTTTTTAATGGTAGCAGCCTTAAGGAATAAAGAAGGCTTCGATGAAACCACTAAAATGCATCATTCTGTTTGCTCAACCATCAACAAAGAGATCGTCTGCATGATTTTGTAGCAAAAAAGAAAACTGTTATCCTGCTACTTGGATCTATCAGATTCAATTCCGAAAGTCGATCCAAGCGAGTTGATTAATCAAGAAGATTATGTGAGGTGACAAGATATCTGTAAATCTCTCAGAGTTGTCAGAGATGTAGCTGGATGCAGTGCAGCCGTCATTCAGCACTTCAAAATCTTCCATTACGAGATGTGAGGAGCAAAAACAATTCCTACTACAAGTTGTGGAAGATCCTCGCAACTTGTTCTCCTCTACCGCAGAGGAGAGTTCCGTCCATTGTTCAAGGCCGCAATAAATTCTAAGATCATTAACAGTGCTAAGTACCTGTTAAGGAAGAGATCATTGCACTGAAATCTAGATAAGTGGACCTACAAATAGGTGAACTTTTCTAAGACCTAAATATACATTATGCTATGTATATGAGTTGAAAATTTACATGTATAATAGACGACGAAAGTTTGATGACGTGGGGCAAGTCCTGAATATAATTTTTGCCTCGAAATTTTTTTGTGATGTTTTTAAAGGGAATGAAACCAAATAGGACCTTGGAGAACAGTAGATTTTAAAAATTATTTTTAAGGACCACCCTAATATATATATATATATATATATATATATATGTATATATGTATATATATATACATGTATATATGTGTGCATTTGTATATGTGTAAGTATGTATGTATATGTGTATGTATGTGTATATATGTGTATATGTGTATATATATATGTAAATATGAATATCTGTGTGTGTGTGTGTGTGTGTATATATAGCGTAGTACATATGTTTATTTAGAAATTCATCAAACACCAACAAATAATTGTGAAAACAGATAAATCAGCAGACAAAAGTGAGAATCAACATATGTAGCATCAAACAGAAACTAAAATTAGCTCACCTCGGCCATCAGAGAGGGTACTGAAGTACCCTATCGAGCTGACCACCGCAGTAAACAAAGAAAGAAGGAAATTAAGAAACACTAAAGTTTTGTCTAAAACATGAAAACAGTAATACGCTATGTTTATGTCACTAAGCTTGTAAATAGATTACCCAAAATAATATATGATAAGATTATCTAATATACATCAGATTTTAAATATTAATTCAATAATTATCAAGATTCCATAAGAAAAAGTCTGTATGGCACCTTAAAAGAATTAAAAGAGTTTAAGTTGCGAATTGCAATAGTTATAGCATTCCATATTGAGCATCCTTCAATACATTAGATGAGAAGTTAGAATGATTCACAGCAAAGAAAGATAATTGGATACCGAAAGCCTAGCCTGATAGCCACTATTTAAAAGATTAGATATAAACATATCTTTTATAACTTTAGACATGAATCCTTCGTATATATATATATATATATATATATATATATATATATATATATATATATATATATATATATATATATATATGAGTCAATGTCACACATACTTTGGATTGATTATCTGGATTTTGGAATTTGCACCGTTTTGGACCTTCTTTTAGCTCGCCGGATTGATTTTGTCTCAATAGTGCTCGATGTTGTCATTGACGACAGTAGCACTCTAATAGTTGTTATTATTATTATTATAATGACAATGTGTGCAAGTGTATATATTTAATCCCTCTACGTAAATGAATGCGTCATATATGTTTGGGTAAGTATGTCTTTAGGTAGATCAGACCAGGAAGGCATGCATGGAGGTGGTGACGTGGTGTGTGTACTGGTATGTATGTCTCTGTTTAAGTTAGATTGACTCATCAAGGTATCTTAGGTATGAAATTCTAGTATTTTCCCCCCTTTACAAATTTATGTCTGATGAGGTATAATATTACGACTAGACGGGTGTTACAAGTCTTAACGACTTCCTGAACCAGTATAATTAAGCTAAGAAAAGTGAATATCCGAGATTTTACTCTCCGATCAGCTCTACCGGGAAATTATCCGATGACCTGAGAAGCAGCCATTAAAAGTTTCTGCACTTACCTAACGCGTTTAAAATGAGTCATCGAGACATTCGAGACAATCTGATACAAGCAATCTTACACTGCTTTTATATATAAAACTTTTATATTTAAAAACTTTTGTATTAAAACTTACAGCAAAATCTTACATTATCGCTCAAAAATAAACAAATATGAGGTTGTTCTTGTTCTTCTTTAACAATATTCTTTAACAAAATCAGTCATTTTAGAATGATTATAATTTTGGTTTAATGATTAGAATTTTGGGATTTATAATATGCCCATGCCATCTCAATTTCGACTAAACCAACCTATCCCCGATCCACTCAACATTAAAATTCATACTCGCATTAATTTTTCATTCTGTCCTTCCTAGTTCCTCCACACATTAGACGCAACATTCTCATTTCTGCCACATGCAAACTCTACAAATGTTCCCTTTTTAGTGCCCAACATTCCGAACCTTACATCATTGCTGGCTATACCACAGAACTATAAAATTTGCCTTTCAGTCTTAGTAGTATTCTCTTATCAGTCTACTTTGTGGAAAAAATTGCTATAATTGACACTAATTAGTTGATAGTCTTTAATTCTTTATAACTTAAGACTTTAAAAGTTAACCAGTTCTTTGATTTGACCATTCAGTTTCCATGTTGACGAAGAAGCGGCATACTAATTACTTAGATCGTCTATGCCTTTTGTACATTTGTGCATGTAACCGCAAAAACTTGTAGATCTTAGTTCTCAAAATTGACACTTACGAGGATAATATTATGTAATTTGGACAACTTTATATTTCACTTGTGTGAAATTGTACACATGTTGTGTGTCATCCCGTTGTAGACTTATAATTTACCAATAACTTGATGGTTCCGAATATATCTCTGCCTGCAACCAAGATTGGACTAGTAGGGGGGACTCGGGGAGCCAGGGATTTCCCCGTCAAATTTACGCCCAATAGCTGAGACACTACCCTGTACACTGTACAGTGCACTCTGTACAGTGTGCACGGTACAGTGTACACTGTACGCTGTACAGTGCTGTAGCCTACTGCGTACAGTGTAGACCTACACGTAAGTAAAGTAAACACGTATTATAGTGAATAATCAACTATGTTGATATCTATCACTTTTAAAACCACATGTTTAATCCGTTAGGCAATTTAGACCATTTTCCGTATAACCAGTCCAGTGAATGTCCGAGATTTTACTCTCAGATCAGCTCGGCCGGGATTCGAACCCACGAGGGTTCAATTCACTGCAGGATTGAACCCTCGTTGGTTCGAATCCCGGCCGCGCTGATACACGTACTGTACAGTGTACACTGTACAGTGTAGGCCTACACTGTACAGTGTATATACACTGTACAGTGTGCACTGTACAATGCACCCTGTACACTGTACAGTGTACACTGTACACAATACACCATGTACACTGTACATTGTACAGTGTACACTGTACAGTGTGCAGGGTGTATTGTTCCACTCAGTATTCAGTGCCGACAGATCTACCGCTCTGTGGGGAGTTTCAGTTGACCATGTAATCTTGGAAAGTTGCAGGTAATATCGGACATATGAAATTAAGCCCACAATTTTTATAAAACAATTTAAACTGTAATTCTACCATTTGTGTATCAACAGTAAGTTCACTATAGTTCGTAACTACTATATAGCATTACTTTTTCAGTTCCGTTTGCTCTCCGTATGCTTTTTCTCTTGTTTCTCTTTCAACTTTCTCTAGCAAGCTTAAGACTTACCTTTTTCAACCATAGACATAATCAATATACCCTGACCATTTTTGATCACCGGACAGGCTAAAGTTTAGGCCCTTATTTCTCCACAGCAAATTTCTTTTGCAGATTTGTCGGGGTGAATTCATCTGTAGGGATGTGTGCAGCATTATCATGTGTGCAAAATTTGACATCGACTCCCCCCCCCCCCCGTCACCAGCGATTCCTGTAGGCCTAGCCGTCCCTGCAGATAGGAGATCGGGGCAGTTTGCTTGTGTCCCCGGGGAGATCAAACTGGTTCGGGAATAGAGTATAATGATTTAACTTTTATTTTTTTCCAATGAAGAAATTAATTTGAAATGTTGTAATTTTGCCGGTGAGATACTTATAAATTACATCATAAGTTGTTGGTGTTTAAAAAAGCTAAAAGCTAATGTTAACGTCAGTTTTCTCACTCGAAAGCGATGTCAGTGACGGGTGAGCTCAGGACATGAACCCTGCACATACTGATCCGAGATACAACATCCCACCGACATCGCCACTGGCTCCAGCCAAATGCGGGGAGAGATGGGCAAACCCCCTTCCCCCCGCTGACACCCTCACTTCTTTTTTACAAGTAGGGCCTATGCCCCTAAGTGCAGCTCTTTATCCACTGAGCTGCTCGTAAGAACAGCACACCTCAAAGAGCAGCATTGAGTGAATAGAAAGAACAGTGAGCGGCAAAACTCTGCCGTGAGCTAGTGAGGGGCTGAGAGCCATGGGTAGAAAAAGGAGAGAAAAGCAATAATATTGATCCATTCCTTCATTTCATCACAATCTGACAATCGCCAATAGTTGCAATAAAAGGAAAAATATATAATAGTTACTAGCAGATAAAGATGCGGATACGAAGAGAGAGAGAGAGAGGGAATAGATATAAAGAGAGAGAGAGAAAGAGCGAGACAGAGAAATAGAAGGAGAGAGAGAGAGAAAGAGAGAGAGACAGAGAGAGGGACAGGAAGAGAGAGAGAGAGAGAGACAGAGAAAGAGAGGGAGAGAAAGAGAAAGAGAGAGAGAGAGAGAGAGAAGACATTATAATGGTATAACTAAAGCACATGTCAGTAGCTACACGTATTTTATGCCGGTAGCCTCTAGCTGTAGACTATATTTAAAGTTACGTCCTAAACCAGCTCGCTTAAAACTTTAAAAGCAGAGACAGAGAGAAAACACGGTGATAGAGCCGCATTAAGCCCCTTGACTGAAAAATGTCTATAGAGTATAGTGCGTTCATCATGTATATGTGCGCATTGTGTATCCTTGGAACAATTTGTCTTACTCATATACTGTATACAGCAACGTTGCTGATCTACCAAGCATCAAGTGATGTATTAGCTATTAAATTCAATACAGTTTGCACTTAAAGGTGAAATATGACGTAGTAAATTGATCATGAATTTGAATGGAATACGGAAAATAGTGTAAATGAAACCTTGAACGGATTAGAGAGGGATTATGGAGTTAGTAGCACCTTGCGATTACATGTTATATTATAGAGGACTCTGAGCTTACCAACATTTAACACTTGAGCCTACCAATAATAACGCCAATTTAACGTCTTTACCAGCGTAATAGGCTAATTCTTTCAGCCTTTAGCCGTCTATTTATATCAACTAATAGACCTTCCACAGTGATTGAATACCCCACAAAACTTTTACAACAGCCACTCAGGGAACGCCACAACCAGTGCAAACATTGCCGTTGCAGGTACCTGGGAACATCTAGCGCCAAGGAAGCAAATGCTCCCCATTCATACTTTCATGTCCATCGCTTATCAAAGCTCCCTAAAGTTTTATACACATGTAAATACACGGACTCACAGGTAGGCCTATTTCAATAGTTATCTAATTTTTATTGTTAATTTAAAGCTTAGGTGTAATAAAATCAACTCTACTTATTTAAACTGTAGTAAATAAATAATTAGTGTAATAAATTAGTTTTTATATTTTAAGCGCATACACTCACCCTCGTGTTGTGCCAAATGTAAAAGGTACACATTGATACGGAATATGTACAATGTACATATTCACACTCAGAGTCTGCTGTCACACTCCATCAAGAGCATTCCATAGATCAGCGAGTTAATTCACAAAAGGCAATACCTTATCCATACCTAAAGTAGCATATGCTATAAGCTGTAGTCTACATAAGCTACGGATAAGGCATTTAAACACTAATGCATCGATATTCCACAGGGCTGATGCTTCAAATTTCCCATGCTTAAATATCCGCTCCCCAAACTTCAAAACACATTCCAGTGTCCTGACCGTTGTCATCTGACAGGCTTCCGATGCTTAACTGAGCCTACAGGCTGGTGCCGGGTGCACAAGGCACAGGGCTTGTGCCTACATCCCGGTTTACACAATCAGATCACAAAAATATCGTACAGTGATGTTGATTAACTGAATTAAAATGGTTTTTAACTATTTAATTTTCCTAGTTAATGTACGTATATTGCTTTAATTTTCCTAGTTAATAAATGTACATGTATAGGCCTATTGATTTAATTTTCCTAGTTAATGTGTGTAGGCCTATATTGTATAAGCGTAGCAATTAGGCCCTAGAATTAATAAAGCTTAAAATCTCAGCCCTGTATCGGCAGAATCTGTTTTGCATAAGAATGTGTTGCAGTTTTATTTATATTGTTAGTTATTAATTTCTATTAACTTAATTTTAATATGATAATAGAAATATTGATAATAGTTATACTGGTATATATTAATATTAGTTTACCCTTGTTGTAAAAGGCGATAAAGCACTTAGAATCAAACCAACGTCAGAAAGGGGTTTGGGTTGGCGAGTTCCTGAGCTTCAGAAATAGCTACAAAATTTCCTAAACGAATGGAATCGTATATATATATATATATATATATATATATATATATATATATATATATATATCTGCTGCTCTTCACTCAGTCCTGCTGCTGTTCACTCAGCTCTGCTGCTCTTCACTCAGCTCTTCTGCTCTTCACTCAGCTCTGCTGCTCTTCACTCAATCCTGCTGCTCTTCACTCAGCCCTGCTGCTCTTCACTCAGCCCTGCTGCTCTTCACTCAGCTCTGCTGCTCTTCACTCAATCCTGCTGCTCTTCACTTAGTCCTGCTCTTCACCCAGCCCTGCTGCTCTTCACTCAATCCTGCTGCTCTTCACTCAGCCCTGCTGCTCTTCACTCAGTCCTGCTGCTCTTCACTTAGTCCCACTCGTCTCAACTATTTCAGAAGCATAGGGCTTCACTTCCTATTATATTGACGCAAAGTGTAATTATTTAACCTCTTATCGGCGGATCGGCACCGCTAAGGATTTCCATTTCTTCTCCACGTCAGCCATATCGGCTTTAGTCAAGCCTAAATGACACATGCAGCTATCAGTTGTCTCAGACTTAACCAAACTTTTATAATCTTGGACATGCTAGGGTCTGTATGACGCAGGAGTACATAACATGTTAAATGTCACAGGCATGTATTGTATTGTATTCAGTCGCATGTGTTGTGATGTCCATTCTGAAGCCCTGATACTACAAAGCTTTTACACAAAACGACAGAACGTGGGCTGGTCTTTGAGTGGTTTAAGCTGTGAGGGTAGAGAGGCTATGCAGCCTGCCCTTGAGCAAAAGTTGAACCGAATTCGATCGCTGTTGTCGGTGATAAGGTAATGGCATGAAAGATGGAAGTGTAGGGTACAATCAAGTATATCCTTGTGTCCCGAGTAAAAGTCCCAGTATATCTTTGTATCCCGAGTAAAAGTCCCTGTATATCTTTGTATCCCGAGTAAAAGTACCAGTATATCCTTGTATCCCGAGTAAAAGTCCCAGTATATCTTTGTATTGGAGCGAATCCGAGCGACGCATAAATAGGAAATATTTCAATTTTTTAGAGTTCGGTCCTATCAGATATAAAAATTTTCAGCTAAAGGTTCAGTGGCATCATGGATGTTTTTGACAAGAGGGGTTTGGCAAGTGAGTATACATAGCACCCCCTTCCCCCCAGCGGTACTCAGAATATGATGTCCTCTTACTATAGAGCCTTACCTTTAACTCTGTAATAGTCCAAATTTTCTCTATAAATTCCGAGTGAATAGCCTGCAGTCCTAAACAGTCCCCCTCGCAATAATTTCTCGTTTGCGCCATAAGCAGAGTTATTGTAAACTACTTATTGTAAACTACATTTCAATCGTTGGCTATTGGCGATGGTTCGTGTCGTAATAGTAATTGTTATCCAAGTATGTAAATGTTGAAATGAGGAGTGTTTAAGTGGTTCGGGTTTTAGCGCTCTTAAGTAACGTATGAATATTTAAAGACATATATATATATACATATATATATATATATATATATATATATATATATATATATATATATATATATATACAGTATATATATATATACATGTATATATATATATATATATATATATATATATATAGATATATATATATCAGGGTGAGTAAAAAAATGATAACACCTGCAAAAAGTTTGAATATCTCAGGCTATTGTTAATATTTTACAATAAAACTTTTACCAATTACTAAAGGACTAATTTTTGATGGGGTGGCCAATTTTCATCAATTTTGGTACATAGACAGGCCAGTTATGCAAGTTTCAGCAGAGTAACCCCCCTATTTTTACCTAAAAATGGCGTAAAGCACCTCCTGCAGTTCTGTCTTGTTTTTAGGCTTCGGCTGGTGTTTCTGATAGAGATGCAGCATGGTTCCCCAGATATGGTAATCCAGAGGATTATGATCGGGTGAGTTTGGAGGCCATTCATTCTTCTTGATGTAATCCGGGTTTCTCTCGCTGATCCTTTCCTGTGCATGACGAGATGCATCAGCCGGAGCACCATTCTGCTGAAAGATGAAACCATTTGGTAGAAGAGCATGGCAATCATCAAACAGCTCCGGAAGCAAAGTACTGACGTAATACTGAGAGTTCAACCTTACCTTCTCGTCAATGAAGTGCAATCTGCCCTTACCGTTGTAGCAAACGCCATTTTAAGGTAAAAATGGGGGGTTGCTCTGCTGAAACTTGCATAACTGGACAATCTATGCACCAAAATGGATGAAAATTGGCCACCCCACCAGAAATTAGTCCCTTATTAATTGGTAAAAGTTTAATTTACAAATATTAACAATAGCCTGAGATATTCAAACTTTTTGCAGGTGTTATCATTTTTTTTACTCACCCTGTATAGTAGTATATATACATGTATATATATATATATATATATATATATATATATATACTGTATATATATATATATATTTATATATATATAATATATATATACAGTATATATATATACATGTATATATATACAGTATATATATATATATATATTTATATATAATATATATATATATATATATATATACAGTATATATGTACATGTATATATATATACAGTATATATATATATATATATATATATATATATATATATATATATATATATATATATATATATTACCTACGCTAGTCGCACTGAAGTCCAGTGTGATCGAGTCCTGGGCAATCCTATCAGAGTATTATCTTGAAGTTGTACACCGGTAGTACAACCGGTGTACAAGTCCACCGGTCTTCCGGTGTACCGGTGTACTTATCGAAGTTGGAGGCATTGAAAATTTTACTAAAATGCATTACTTTTAAAAGGATAATTTCAATTATAATATGATAGATACCCATCATGAATTAACATTTCACTGGGGCACTTGTTTAACATAAAGTATATTTATAAAATAGCGTGTTTTAAATAAAATATATTTCCAAATATTTTTAATGAGCAATAACTAAAGAAGGCAACTTGAAACCACCACTGAGGCGGTATATTTCCAAAACTATAGGCTACATAAGGGTTGATAGGAATAAGGCCTTTGTGAATTGATTAACTTGTTGATCTATGGAGTACTCTTTATGGAGGGCGAAAGCAGACTCTGAGTATGAATATGTATCGTGGACCTACCACTTGGTAAAACACTAAAGATATATATATTTCTAAACATAAGTCTATAAATTGTAAATACTTCGTAGTACTAATGAATAGTAAATACTTAGTAGTACTAATTAGTACTTAAAAAGGACTAATCACTACTTCCTAGTACTAAGAAGTACTTTGTAGTACTAATAAGTACTAGTATACTAAGCTACTAACTGTACTTTGAGTATTGCACTGGAGCCGCAGTTAAAACATCACTGTCGTGGATTTTAACTGATGTTTCCTTAAGTACTAGAAGTTTTAGCTAAATACTAAATACTTAAGAAGTTTTAGCTAAAGACTAAATACTTAAGAAGTTTTAGCTAAAGACTAAATACTTAAGAAGTTTTAGCTAAAGACTAAATACTTAGAAGTTTTAGGTAAAGGCTAAATAATTATAATAAGAAGTTTTAGCTAAAGACTAAATAGGCCTACTTAAGAACTTTTAGGTAAAGAATAAATACTGATTTAATATTAGTTTCATGACTCGGAAGCATATTAGTAGCGAATGTGCTATGGATTTGACCTCTGCATAACTATATTCAGCAGTCTAAAACCAAACGTTATCTAATGAAAAACTCATGAATTAATTAATCAATTAATAACTTAATTATAATCAATCAAACAGAAAATCAATCAATTTAACATGTTCCGCGGCTTGTCGACTGACGCTTATGACGTAAACGGCGGATTTGTTATTACACTGATTTGTTGCTTGAATGTTTTGTATAAATAAAAAGTGTGTATTGTTTATCCATAGGACCGATTAGGCAATATCTAGATGTCAGGATGGAATTAATCTGATATTAATCCAGATCAATAACTGCTCAGAGACGAAAGAAAACTTTTGCTTATCATTCCGCTTATTGTAAATGAAACGAAATCAAACAAGTTACGCTTGAGATCAGATTACATCTAAACAAGAAACAAGTCATCGCTGTTTTGGAATACCGACCGACATCCTGAAACAACTGTATGTGTAGTAAATTAGTCGAATTAGGCAACTTACATTGCGAAGAACTTACCATTACTTATTGCGAACTTACCATTGCCTGTTGATTAATACACCTATAAGGCTGTAACCAGCAATAACTCAATTTACGCTAATAGCAGCGTTTCTCTTCGACGTAATATTTATTATCACTAAACTATCAGTTCCAGTACTTAGCAGTCCTAGTCTTTATCAGTGCAGCTCCAGTCTTTACCAGTCTCCGTCTTATCAGTTCCAATCTTTATAAGTTCCAATCTTTATCAGTTCCAATCTTTATCAGTTCCAACTTTATCAGTTTCAATCATTATCAGTTCCAATCATTATCAGTTCCAATCTTTATCACTTTCCATCTTTATCAGTTCCAATATCTATCACTCACAATCTTTACCAGTACAGTCTTTAGCATTCCTAGTCTTCATCGGCTCCAATCTATATCAATCACAATCTCAACAGCCAAGACTTAACTCGTCAGGATGAACGGGGTCCCTGTGACAACGGAAGAAGATCAATCCCAAACCCTTCACCTCCCGGAAGTGGAACGACCTAACGGTGTCAGGACGGATCGTCGGGGTTCCAACGTCCAGCAGGCATTCGGAGACACAGCCGCCAAGCTCTCCGCTATCGCCGGGATACTCATCCAGCGACCCCGTCAAGTTGAGAACCCTCAAGGGGACCTCCCGGCCTGGGCCGTGTCTAGCTCGACCAGCCTCTCCTCTCAGCGAAACTCTCTCTTCGTCGGCAGTACCACTGCCTTCTCCCGCCGTGGGACGGGTGGAAGTGATCTGGCGGATGAACCGGATGGGTTGGGAGCTCAGACGATGAGCAGAAAGGAACTGGAAAAGATTTTGTTTGTGCACGAGAGAGACAGGAAGTTATTGACAGGACTGACGAATAATCGATTCGGTCGTCAGGCGTTTATTAGTAGTTTTAGCGTCGGAGTTGCCATAGGAAGTCTTGTGGCGATATTAGTGAAGATCTGCAGAGATATCGCTTTAAAAATGCTCTCCTGACGCGTCTCGTTAGATGACGCGAATTGATGCATTCAGATGTAGAATGTTACCCACTCTGACTGGTGTATGCGATGTTCAAAGTTCTACTTGTCGTCGTGGATTATACTATAACTGATAACACTGATCAGTAATATATGGTAATAGTAATATATAGCTATTGTACTATATTGTAATAGTAATATCTTCTAATACTACGTATTACTGATCAGTAATAGTAATATATACTAATACTATATATTGCTGATCGCGTTAAATCAGAGGGGAAATTGGTCGTGTTCGTCTCGATGAATCCCTTAGGCTCAAGTAATCGACCGTGATCTCTATTATCTTGATATCTTTAGAGGCATAATTATAGGCGAGGAGTTAACAGCCGACAGAACTCCATCAAATTTATTTATAAGACTGCTGTATATTTATTCAAACCTAAGTTTAGAATGGTTTTCTGCTTTGGACTAGTTACAAGTAGTTGTCTTAGGCTGGAATCGAAGCCGTGACCATCGCTTTTCTCCTGACCTTCAAGTATCTTCTAAGGTCGCCATTCTAAATCATCGGATATTCTAAGCGAGGAAGGTAGAATAATCGCTATGCTGAATAGAGTCTATATCTGGACTGAAACTTCGACCGCTATGACAACTTAAGACTATACTCACGGATAACCGTTTATATTTGGTTCTTCTTTTCAGGCCCTGTCTTAGGTTTTCGTCAACTTTGACTGTTTCTATAAATTGTAATACCATAAACCAAAACAAGACTAAAAAAAGACTAAAAAATTGTACTTTATTGTGTATCGGTCTGCAAAGTAACATGTAGGACTAGCAGGGGAGACTGTGCGCAGGTGTATTTTAGACTGTTTACATGTATGTTTAAGGTTGCATACTACTGTATTCGAAATTGTATGCTATTGTATTTGAGACTCTATGCTTGCAGATTTGAGGCTGTGTTGCTGTGTATTTGTCTTCTATAGCTCCATAAAATCTGAAGAAACGTACACAGTCGCTGGAAATTTAGATCTCATTACCTATTGAAAGAAAATGCATAAAATGATTAACCTGCCGAATTATTTAAATGTAGTGTGAAATTAATAGCAAAATACTATTTGCTGGGCGTAGGGGTTCGACCCTCTTTAACATCAATTTAACCTCCCCGCTATGACAAAGCTTTGATGACCTCATGGCAAACCTTCGACCCCCATCGACCCTAGTTTGAGAAAATTCACAAACACATCAATAGAAATTTTGACATATTCATGAATAATCTTTTCCCATTATATGGGATGGCTCTATTACGGATCTTGCCTTCTCTTCGGGCTGCGTATTTACAATTTGGTTCTGGTGCTGTAGAAACGCTTGTAGTTGAACAAGCTTTCGGAACGGCATTGATATCGCCTTCGGGCTAGGTACCGGTCGTTAAATCTTAATTGGATTTTGTTGTACTGATGTAACAAAATATACCTTTGAGATAAGTGGAACAATTGTTAAGTGAAGTTAGTAGTAGCCTAAAGCTTTTATTTAGGCATATATGCCTTGGATCTTCCGCCAGATGAAGAATAGCTTGTTGATTTGCATTAATAACTGTGATCATGTGATAATATATATATATTTGAGCTCACTCATTTTTACAGATTTATTTCATTTAAGAGTTTTAAAACCTATTTCCATCAACTTGTTTATTTAATAAAAATATTTTGTTAACTTTTTAAAAACTTTTAAAAATATTCTCGTGCCTGATATACAGGTTGTCATAAGCAAAGTCAGAAAGCATTCGGTTGGTGTTCGCCAAGGCTCTAAAAGTACCTACAGAAGGTTCTATAACGGATGGAAAAGTTCCTCAACTCACAAGGAGGAGTGGAAAAGGTCTATTCGTATCTTGACCCTGGCTAAACTGGGATTGAACGGAAGATGATGACGATGATGATCCTCTTTCCTACGTCACAGACTTACTGACTGATGTGACTTAACACATATGACGTTCGAGTGAGGAAACTGACGTTAGCATTTGCTTTACCAGCTTTTAACATATTCGCCAGATGGAGCCTCTATTTCTATTAAATTCCACTTATTATTTCATGGCTGATGATCGCTCCATGGAGCGGGTGGAGAGCGCAAACAATGATAGAGCAGAAACGCGATAAATCTCCCTGTACAGTCTCAGGGTACATTGGTTACCATATCAACTGATGCTTAAAATTTATTTTAAAGGTTGTCTCGGGATTCGACCTCACGTTATCCGGTTTCTTCATGTGATGAAAATTTGAGTCAAAGCTCTCTATCCAGTCATCGGTGCATTTCCAGCAGCAACGTCACTTCGCATGGGTGGGATGGAAGAGTGTAGAGCATGGGTGAAGTGAAAAGTGTAGAGCGTGAGTGAAGTGAAAGAGAGTAGAGCATGGGTGAAGTGAAAGAGTGTAGAGCATGAGTGAAGTGAAAGAGTGTAGAGCATGGGTGGAGTGAAAGAATATAGAGCATGTGTGAAGTGGATGGAAAGAGTGCCCATCGTGATGAAGCATTTGTACGTTTTCCAAGCGCCATAGCTTTCAATTTTTCCATACTGTGTCATTGAAATCTATAGGCTTAAATATTTGTCGAAATATAGAAAACAGAATTTCTGGTATTAGAATTGCTTGATTAGGAGCATATTTCGAGTCAAGACTTATGTTAGATATCTGTAGTAGTGAGCTAGAATTGTTAGACCTGCAGATTAATGTTAAAAAATGCATATCATTACGTATTGGCAACAGATACAATTTTAAATGTTGCAAACTATATCTAGTTCCTTCGACAGACGAAATTAAGTATTTAGGAATATATATTTTGAATGCATGTAAATTTAAGTGTAGTTTTGATGCTGCCAAAATTAAATATTATAGATCGGCAAATGCAATATTGGCTAAATTAGGAACTTCTAATAATAAGCCTGTAATTCTGAACCTCATATCGACCATTGCTCTACCATGTTTAACTTATGCATTGGAGGCTCTGTCCCTTAATAAAACAGAGTTAACTAGTCTAAATAGTTCGTGGACTAAATCTTTTCAAAAAGTTTTTAATACCTTTGACAAAATACTATAAAACATTGTCAGCTATATACCGGGTATAAATCAATTTTGCACATATATGCATTAAAGGTAGGCCTAATGTCCTTCTTATCGTCCCTGAATATGTCTGAAAATATAATGCTAAGGTTAATATGTTCAACACTGTCCATGGGCGACTTAGACAAGCTAGCAGCTCACTTCCATACCAATGCTCTGCAGTCTGCATTTTAAAAATAATTACAGAGATAGGCCTATCATAAATCTCAACTATCAATAATTTTAAAGAAAAAATTGGCATATCATCCCAATAATTATAGATTTGGAAATTTGTCAAATGTTACCTATGCGGTTTCAATATTGATGATATTGGTGTTATAGTTGCATGCTTCTAGAGGTGCAGTCAGTTGTTTTTCCTTGTGTTTATTTTTCTGTTTGCTACGAGTTTGCGTTTTTTGTTCCTGTTCTGTGTGGGTTTGGTTGCCCAAGTGGCGAATAAAGATAAATCTTGTACTTTAGCAAATCACTCTTCTTAGCTGACAGCATTAAGCCTAATCAATCAAACAAGCACTCAATTAATCCAGCAATATAGTAGTCAATCAATCAATCAATTCATCAATATAGCCGATCAGTAAGTGAGCCAATATAGTAATAGATCTTCAACCACAACTGATCAATAAAACGATAAGGACTATATACGAATCTAAAATATATATAAATCAGAGTAAATTTTCATCTGATTTATAAAGAGGACATATCGTTGACTATAATAATATGCTGATCTTATCAGAGATTATCAGAGATCTATACTGACGCTTATCACACATAAATTAGTATCTTTGTAAAAAGTAACCACTGAAGTGACCTAACGGTGCTGTTCATCAAAACAATTTTAGATTTGACAATTCGCAAATCCTCCAGATTCAACACATGAAATTAATTTTTCATTTAATTAACTTAGAGAATAAAAGAGTTATAAACTTGATTTACTGTTCACTATATACGTAGGCCTATGCTTAACATACGGCCAAGACTAAGCATAAAAGTCGAAAGAGGATAACGAATTTTAAACTCGAGATGAAAAAAGGAAAAAAAGAAAGAAAATGTTGAGGTGAGAATAGGCGGTGGAGATATTTTGTGAAGGAATGCGAGAGAAAGCGTGGTTGTAGGAAAATACGCCTTTCTGAAATCTAGTTAAATGACTAGAGGATAAAGGGATGTAGTGGAGGGATTAGATTGTTTTCAGGTGAAAAATGGCAAAGAAAATAAAAGTTAGATGAAACTACTTGAATTGCATGGGAGAATTTTTTGAAGAAATTGGCAAAAGTCTACAGCACCCTGTATTCCCAGGCGGTCACCCATCCAAGTACTAACCGGGCCCGACGTTGCTTAACTTCGGTGATCGGACGAGAACCGGTGTATTCAACGTGGTATGGCCGTAGAGGTTTGACTTGATAACTTTCAGCTATTTCAAGTATACCATGCATTCAACATTCGAATTGAAATATCGCGTTGAAAGCCTAACATTCTGAAATCTGTAGGACAGTACGAGTTTTCGGTCATATTTAAGAAGAATTATTTTAAATGTTAGCGTGCTACGATGTTAAAAGTTTCTACATTTACTAAAATTCCCCTTCAGTTGAAAGGATTCATTTGTTCACTAGATGGCAAACTTAGTGCCCGCCTTTAAACTGCAAACATTCCTGTCAACGAAAGAATACTCGAAAGGTGCATGTAAGGCTAATGATTTTTGAGGAAAAATTAAAGGCTGGATCAATATTACGAAACTAGACATGAGTCTACTGCAGACTGTATTCCCACGCGGCCATCCATCCAAGTGCCAACCGAGCCCGACGTTGCTTAACTTCGCTGACCGGACGAGAACCGGCGGTGTATTGAAGGTGGTATGGCCGTAGAGATGTTGAATGATGCCAGTTTGTGGACTCTGCAAGTGAGATAAAAGTCGAAAGAGGATAACGAATTTTAAACTCGAGATAAAAAAAAAAAAAAGAGAAAGAAAATGTTGAGGTGAGAATAGGCGGTGGAGATATTTTGTGAAGGAATGCGAGAGAAAGCGTGGTTGTAGGAAAATACGCCTTTCTGAAATCTAGTTAAATGACTAGAGGATAAGGGGATGTAGTGGAGGGATTAGATTGTTTTCAGGTGAAAAATGGCAAAGAAAATAAAAGTTAGATGAAACTACTTGAATTGCATGGGAAAGAAATTGGCAAAAGTCGACAGCACCCGGTATTCCCAGGCGGTCACCCATCCAAGTACTAACCGGGCCCGACGTTGCTTAACTTCGGTGATCGGACGAGAAACGGTGTATTCAACGTGGTATGGCCGTAGACGTTTGACTTGATAACTTTCAGCTATTTCAAGTATACCATGCATTCAACATTCGAATTGAAATATCGCTTTGAAAGCCTAACATTCTGAAATCTGTAGGACAGTACGAGTTTTCGGTCATATTTAAGAAGAATTATTTTAAAGCACGATGGCGATGTAAAAAGTTTCTACATTTACTAAAATTCCATTCAGTTGAAATATATTCAGTTGTTCACTAGATAGCAATACTGTAGTGCCCGTTTTTAACTGCAAACATTCTGTGCACGAAAGAATACCCGAAAGGTAGCATGTAATGTTGATTTTTTGAGGAAAATTAAAAGTGACTGGATCAATATTACGAAACTAGACATGAGTCTACTGCAGACTGTATTCCCAGGCGGCCATCCATCCAAGTGCCAACCGAGCCCGACGTTGCTTAACTTCGCTGCCCGGACGAGAACCGGCGGTGTATTGAAGGTGGTATGGCCGTAGAGATGTTGAATGATGCCAGTTTGTGGACTCTGCAAGTGAGATAAAAGTCGAAAGAGGATAACGAATTTTAAACTCGAGATGAAAATAGGAAAAAAAGAAAGAAAATGTTGAGGTGAGAATAGGCGGTGGAGATATTTTGTGAAGGAATGCGAGAGAAAGCGTGGTTGTAGGAAAATACGCCTTTCTGAAATCTAGTTAAATGACTAGAGGATAAAAGGATGTAGTGGGGGGATTAGAAAGTTTTCAGGTGAAAAATGGCAAAGAAAATAAAAGTTAGATGAAACTACTTGAATTGCATGGGAAAGAAATTGGCAAAAGTCTACAGCACCCGGTATTCCCAGGCGGTCACCCATCCAAGTACTAACCGGGCCCGACGTTGCTTAACTTCGGTGATCGGACGAGAACCGGTGTATTCACCGTGGTATGGCCGTAGACGTTTGACTTGATAACTTTCAGCTATTTCAAGTATACCATGCATTCAACATTCGAATTGAAATATCGCTTTGAAAGCCTAACATTCTGAAATCTGTAGGACAGTACGAGTTTTCGGGCATATTTAAGAAGAATTATTTTAAATGTTAGCGTGCTACGATGTTAAAAGTTTCTACATTTACTAAAATTCCATTCAGTTGAAATATATTCAGTTGTTCACTAGATAGCAATACTGTAGTGCCCGTTTTTAACTGCAACCATTCTGTGCACGAAAGAATACTCGAAAGGTAGCATGTAATGTTGATTTTTTGAGGAAAATTAAAAGTGACTGGATCAATATTACGAAACTAGATATGAGTCTACTGCAGACTGTATTCCCAGGAGGCCATCCATCCAAGTGCCAACCGGGCCCGACGTTGCTTAACTTCGCTGACCGGACGAGAACCGGCGGTGTATTGAAGGTGGTATGGCCGTAGAGATGTTGAATGATGCCAGTTTGTGGACTCTGCAAGTGAGATAAAAGTCGAAAGAGGATAACGAATTTTAAACTCGAGATGAAAAAAGGAAAAGAGAAAGAAATGTGAGGTAGAATAGGCGTTGGAATAGTTTGTGAAGGAATGCGAGCGAAAGCGTGGTTTTAGGAAATACGCTTTCTGAAATCTAGTTAAATGATATAGGATAAAAGGATGTGTGATGATTAGAACGTTTTCAGGTGAAATGGCAAAGAAATAAAAGTTTAGAGGAAATACTTTGAAATTGCATGGGCAAGAAATTGGCAAAATTCTACCGCACCCGGTATTCGCGGGTTCACCCACCAAGTACTACCGGTCCCGACTTGCTTAACTTCGTGATCGGCCGAGAACCTGGTGTATTCAACGTGGTATGGCCCGTAGACGTTTGACTTGAATACCTTTCATCTATTTCAATTATACCATGCATTCACCATTCGCATTGGAAATACGCTTTGAAAGCCTACTCTGAAATCTTTAGGACGTACGAGTTTTCGGTCAGATTTAAGAAGATTATTTTAAAGCACGTAGCGATGTAAAAAGTTTCTACATTTTACTAAAATTCCATTCAGGTTGAAAATATTCATTGTCACTAGATAGCATACGTAGTGCCCGTTTTTAACTTCAACCAATCTGTGCACGAAGATACTCGAAAGGTAGCATGTAATGTTGATTTTTTGAGGAAACTTAAAAGTGACTGGATCAATAGTACGAAACTAGAACATTAGTCTACTGGGAGACTGTATTCCCGGCTGAGCCATCCATCCAAGGGTGCCAACCGGCCCGACGTTGCTTAACTTCGCTTGTCGGACGAGACCTGCGGGTATTAATTGGTATTGCCCGTAGAATGTTGATGATGCCAGTTTGTGGAGCTCTGCAAGTGAGTATAAAGTCGAAAGAGGATAACGAATTTTAACTCGAGATGAAACAAGAAAAAGAAGAAAGAAATGTTGAGGTGGAATAGGGGTTGGAGATATTTTGGTGAAGAATGCGGGAAAGCGTGGTTGTAGAAAATACGCCTTTATGAAATCTAGTTAAAAGAATAGAGGATAAATGGATGTAGTGGATTGATTAGAAGGTTTTCAGGTGAAAAATGGCAGAAAATAAAAGTTAGATGAAACTACTTGAATTGAATGGGAGAATTTTTTGAAGAAATTGGCAAAAGTCTACAGCACCCGGTATTCCCAGGCGGTCACCCATCCAAGTACTAACCGGGCCCGACGTTGCTTAACTTCGGTGATCGGACGAGAAACGGTGTATTCAACGTGGTATGGCCGTAGACGTTTGACTTGATAACTTTCAGCTATTTCAAGTATACCATGCATTCAACATTCGTATTGAAATATCGCTTTGAAAGCCTAACATTCTGAAATCTGTAGGACAGTACGAGTTTTCGGTCATATTTAAGAAGAATTATTTTAAATGTTAACGTGCTACGATGTTAAAAGTTTCTACATTTACTAAAATTCCATTCAGTTGAAATATATTCAGTTGTTCACTAGATAGCAATACTGTAGTGCCCGCCTTTAACTGCAAACATTCTGTGCACGAAAGAATACTCGAAAGGTAGCATGTAATGTTGATTTTTTGAGGAAAATTAAAAGTGACTGGATCAATATTACGAAACTAGACATGAGTCTACTGCAGACTGTATTCCCAGGCGGCCATCCATCCAAGTGCCAACCGAGCCCGACGTTGCTTAACTTCGCTGACCGGACGAGAACCGGCGGGGTATTGAAGGTGGTATGGCCGTAGAGATGTTGAATGATGCCAGTTTGTGGACTCTGCAAGTGAGATAAAAGTCGAAAGAGGATAACGAATTTTAAACTCGAGATGAAAAAAGGAAAAGGAGAAAGAAAATGTTGAGGTGAGAATAGGCGGTGGAGATATTTTGTGAAGGAATGCGAGAGAAAGCGTGGTTGTAGGAAAATACGCCTTTCTGAAATCTAGTTAAATGACTAGAGGATAAAGGGATGTAGTGGAGGGATTAGAAAGTTTTCAGGTGAAAAATGGCAAAGAAAATAAAAGTTAGATGAAACTACTAGAATTGCTTGGGAAAGAAATTGGCAAAAGTCTACAGCACCCGGTATTCCCAGGCGGTCACCCATCCAAGTACTAACCGGGCCCGACGTTGCTTAACTTCGGTGATCGGACGAGAACCGGTGTATTCAACGTGGTATGGCCGTAGACGTTTGACTTGATAACTTTCAGCTATTTCAAGTATACCATGGATTCAACATTCGAATTGAAATATCGCTTTGAAAGCCTAACATTCTGAAATCTGTAGGACAGTACGAGTTTTCGGTCATATTTAAGAAGAATTATTTTAAAGCACGATAGCGATGATAAAAGTTTCTACATTTACTAAAATTCCATTCAGTTGAAATATATTCAGTTGTTCACTACATAGCAATACTGTAGTGCCCGCTTTTAACTGCAAACATTCTGTGCACGAAAGAATACTCGAAAGGTAGCATGTAATGTTGATTTTTTGAGGAAAATTAAAAGTGACTGGATCAATATTACGAAACTAGATATGAGTCTACTGCAGACTGTATTCCCAGGAGGCCATCCATCCAAGTGCCAACCGGGCCCGACGTTGCTTAACTTCGCTGACCGGACGAGAACCGGCGGTGTATTGAAGGTGGTATGGCCGTAGAGATGTTGAATGATGCCAGTTTGTGGACTCTGCAAGTGAGATAAAAGTCGAAAGAGGATAACGAATTTTAAACTCGAGATGAAAGAAGGAAAAGGAGAAAGAAAATGTTGAGGTGAGAATAGGCGGTGGAGATATTTTGTGAAGGAATGCGAGAGAAAGCGTGGTTGTAGGAAAATACGCCTTTCTGAAATCGAGTTAAATGACTAGAGGATAAAAGGATGTAGTGGAGGGATTAGAAAGTTTTCAGGTGAAAAATGGCAAAGAAAATAAAAGTTAGATGAAACTACTTGAATTGCATGGGAAAGAAATTGGCAAAAGTCTACAGCACCCGGTATTCCCAGGCGGTCACCCATCCAAGTACTAACCGGGCCCGACGTTGCGTAACTTCGGTGATCGGACGAGAACCGGTGTATTCAACGTGGTATGGCCGTAGACGTTTGACTTGATAACTTTCAGCTATTTCAAGTATACCATGCATTCAACATTCGAATTGAAATATCGCTTTGAAAGCCTAACATTCTGAAATCTGTAGGACAGTACGAGTTTTCGGTCATATTTAAGAAGAATTATTTTAAATTTTAGCGTGCTACGATGTTAAAAGTTTC
>CAJHZI010000404.1:0-25000 GCA_905160935.1 Enchytraeus crypticus
GATGGCAAAAATATTTTCAATGTAATATATACAATTCCATTCACCATACGGCAGAATCACCCATGTACTTTGCACCCTTGTAGTCTTCCACCCTTATACCCTTCCATCCTTCCACACTTGCAACTTTCCGCACTTGCACTACTATATATATATATATATATATATATATATATATATGTATATATATATATATATATTTGTATATATGACCTCCACGTCCATAACGTTAGCTAAATAAATATTTTGAAAGCATGTAAAACTGAAATGAGGATGGTGAACCCTGCAGCATTACATAAAATCCTGCTACTGAAATGTGATGCGTGGTTCATTCCAGCGTATCAAAATACTACGGAAAAAAATCCTAAAATTAAGATATTCCAGGGAGACTTGTCTATCTGAATTTCGCCATAATGTGGCGCATTCTACTGTAATGTATTGTATTGTATTGTATAAATAACACAATATATAATATTTTATATATATTATAATTTATATATATTATAATATATATATATTATAAAATATATAAGCATATATATATATATATACATATATATATATATATATTTATATATAATTATAATAATTTAAAAAAAAAAATAATAATAATATTAATAATATAACCAAAATCCATTTGGACTAAGTGCCAAATGAAATGCTTTCAATAGACGGCATTCATATTCAATATAATATATAATTCCAATCACCAGACGACATAAGCACACTTGCATCTTGTGCAACCCATGTACTCTTATACCCTTGTACCCTTCCATTCTTTCACCCTTGCACCTTTACTCACGTCCACTAGTGCGAAGCATAAGCAAATTGCTTAAGGTAAAAAATAAAATGTCTTTCAATACGATGGCATCATTTCCAGTGTAATATATTACAATTCATTAAACTAACGGCAGAATCTACCCATGGACACCTTTGTACCAGTGTTAGTCTTCACCTGTAAACCTTCCAGCCTGCCACACTTGCAACGTTCCCACACTTGCAATACGTTATAAACTATATGATTAGAACTACAAATCTTATATATATATATATATATATATATGTATATGTAAGTAGTTAATTAAGAGTTCCCTTTGAGTACCAGTGCCAAAGGGGGGTACAATTGAACCACCTTAATTCGCTCACCATCGTTCGCTCTTAAGGTAGTCCAATTATACCTCTTTGTCACTTGTACTCAAAGGGAACTCTTAATTAACTACTACTTTGCTAATTACTTAGTATATATTAATATTAGAGAAGGTATCCAAATACTCGAGGTGCTGTACTCAAATAGTTCTATTCATGATTTATATAATATTTTAGAATATCTTATTTGAGCATGTCAGCTACTATACAAGCTCTGATAATAATTCTTCACTCAAATATATAAATCCTAAATCAATAAGCAATAAATTCTTTTGAATCAATAATTCTTTCATATTGGTATTCTTTATCTTAGGACTTATACTGTTTACAAATTTCCTGTATCTCCTACGAAGAGTTCCTTTCTCTGGTGTAAAAACTAGATTTTCTTTCACAAGATTTCTCTTTAAATCAATAAACTCATCGTCAAATAGTTCTTCAATGACTCTAATAATAACAACTTGTAAGTCTTTTATATGTGTAAAGTATTCAAATTCATTAACAACATCCTTTCCATCATAAACTTCATTAAAAACAGTGGATAGGCTGACAACTAATATATACATTCTGTTAAAATATGCGGCATATTTCTGAAGATTTGGATTCCTACCTATTATGATAGATACAACATTTGCAATTTTCACCAAATTTTCTAAACTTATCTCGTGAGGTTTCCTTGTAACTTTTAAATAAAGTTTATTAATTACATCAAGGCTATTATCAGGAAATTGAATATTTGATATATTATTAAAATTCATATCAAGTTTTCCATCACCCGTTTTGTTCAACTTCAATCCAACCTGTGCATCTACATAATCCTTCGTAGCACAGTCTTGACTATCTATGGGGTTTTTAACATTTATCAGCTTATTACTTTTCATATCTAATTCGCCTCCCTCCGTTAATTTAAGACCATTAGCCATTAAACCATTAGCAGATAGGCTTAGCATATTATTGATATTAGGATCTATCTTTACCGATAGTGAATCGTTTATAGAACTTAGTCCTCCATATGACAACAGTTTTAAATTAGATTCTAGCTTTTTAGATTGTCTACCAAATAGATCTACAGTGTTCATTTATTACTATAAAAATTCTTTTATAATATCATTTGATTTCTTTTCTGTTAAATCTCCGTTACACTTCATTACATAATTCATTTGTTGTTTCAATCTATCTAACCTAGATATCATATTATTTAGTTCTGCTTTCCTACTTTTGAGATTAAATTTAGTTGATATAGCTGTTGATAAGGCTCCAACAGCTGATAATGTAGTAATGATTACTGTAGGAAGTAATGACAATGCAAATACTCCAGATATTGTAGTTGTTACTGTTGAAACAGTTAATGATGTAACTATTGTTATACCATATGCTACTTGAACTATTTTTCTCTTTCTTTTCAAATTTTTGATTTTAGCTTCACAATCTTCTAGCTTATCACTCAAAAATTGTTTTACATTATTCGTCATTCTATTTAACTAAAGATAAAATTAAATCTTTATAATCGGATCCTTCACTTAATCGTTTCAGTACAATCAGACACCATTTACCGCAATTCTGATCTATCAATCCTTGCAATTGAAATGTAGAGTATAAAATAGGTGATCCTAAATATTCAATTACTTCTTTTGGTGGAGGTAAACCAAAACTGTTAAAATAATATTTTTCATTATTAATTTTAAACCAACAAGTCCAATGACTACCACTTTCACTAGATAAATTTAAATTTAATATTCCACACTCAACTTTACAAGATTTTAAATTCTTCAATTCATCTCTCATATAGCAACCCCTAAAACTTTTAATTTTTAACATTTTTGAATAATTCTCAATTTCAATATTACTAAGAGCCCTATCAGGAATACTATCCATTTATTGGTTATAATCTTAATCCTTTTCCCTTTGATCTACCTGTTCCAGTCTTCTTTAATTGATCCTCAAGCGCTTTATTATGTCTTGCTGTTTCTTTATCAGCTTGACTTTGTTGAACTCTTGATGCAACAGTTCCTGCAACTGTACTTACTCCTCCCAAAGCAGCAGCAATAATAGGAATTAATACTGCTAAAGGTAAAAGCCCCCCTTTCTTTATTTTATTACTTATAAATTTTAATTGTGCTGAAGAAAACTTTAAATCATGAACATTACCATCATGCAATTTATTTATTTGAGTTGCAGTTAATGGTAAATTATATCCATGTTGGTTCATATCTGTTTTACTTAATCTCAAAGTAACTTCTGTATTGCCTTTAATCGCAGTAGCAATTTTCTCTATCTGGCTTTTAGTCAAGGTAAACTTTGTTTGATAATAAGTCATTTATTTAGATAAAATTTTAATATCTGATATATTGTTTACTACCATCTGATTCTATCGACCAAATTCTATCATGATATACAACTGCATAAGCTGTAGTATTTGCGGGAGCATTTGCACTAAACTTAAAAGTTACTCTGATATCTACAACAGTATTTTTAAGTCTCTCAGACTGTTTCGATACATCAAATACGTATAACCTAAACAACTTCTTATAAGCTTGATACGATATACAATCATTCTCTTCTTCATCTTCAGAATAACTTTTCTTAAATTCTTTAAACGAATTATGAAATTGAGCATACTGATTACTGTCATAATTAGTTATATAATCATTGCTAGGATATCTTTCACTATTCAATTCAACATAAGCATTAATTACTTGCACATTAGCATTGAATATAGCATAATTAGTTTCTGCTTGATTAGCTGCTGGAGATTGAAAGCCTACAACGATATACCTAGGTTTTTCGATACCTGAAGCTATAGATAATCTCCAAGCAAATTCAGTAGCTTGGGGAACAATAGTGTTCTCAGATTTCTTGTTCATAAAACAAAGCGGAAACGATTCTTTTTTCTTAATGTAATCATTTAAAATTCCTCTTTCTTCTAAACTTACTGTAACTACTGGTATATGCCATTGTATCTTAGTTAAGTTTACTCTACCTGCATTAGCAACTCCACCATTTCGTATTATTGCCTGAGTATCAGTTTGTCTAGGAAAAACAATCGAATGCTTACATCCATAAATAATCTTTCTATATTGTTTACAGAAATTAAATATAAATTCTAAAGGAATTTTGAATGCAAATGATCCAGATGTATAATTTCTTCTTTCTTCAAATCCCTTATTTTGATTGATCATTCCATCTGTTAATCTCGTAACAGTTGTTTGTAAAGCTGTTAATATATTAGCAGCAGTATTTCCTGGAATATCTCCTGCTACTAAATTCACAATTTCACTCAAAGTTTGAGGTGTTCCATTACCAGAATCTAAGCTCCAACATTGATCCATTCCATTGAAACTATTACTTTTAGTTAATAATGCATCTATTGTTGTAGTATGACCTGGATATTGAAATCTCTCAACTTCATGATCTCCTATATGATATCTTGCTTCGCTAAATAGATACATCATAGCATTATTTTGTAATGCTACTAAACTATTTGCAGCATAAGGTTGATTAGTAGTAGAATCTTGTAATTGTCCTTCAATGTAAAGAAAACTCTTACAAGGTAATGACCAGATATCTTCACTTAAAATTTGAATTCTAATTTCTTGTCCATTGGCATTAAGTGCAGTTCCTTGAGATGGATCATAAACTCTATATTGAAATTTTTCTACAGATTCATCATAATTAAAAGATTTTTCAAGCTCCAAATAAGACTCTTTTACTTTTTCCATTTATTAATGAAAAAACTAAACGTAAGCAAATCCAGTTCCAATTTTAAATTGATTAATTCTATCAACAATATTTTGTAACTCAGGTTTTCTTTTATTCCTTATCTCTTGAACAATTGCTTTTGTTGAATCAGCAAACTTTACAGTATTTGCTATTGCTTCTGTTGGAGAGTTAATACCAATGTCTTTAGGTAAAGATAAAACTTTTAAAATATCTACAAAACCTTTACCACTTACATATTCTCTATTTCTACAATGACAATAACCCTTTCCACATATTACTTTTCTACTTTCTCTCCTCTTTAGCTTGAGGCCCATTTATTAATCATTAATTTATAATTATATATATATTTTTTCGCTTAATTTTGTACATCCTGAGTAATAACCTTATTTTACGCTTCTAATATGAAATCTACATGTAATATTCTCTCCTCTAAAATCTATAGGTCTTCCATCTTGATCTGTTATCCAAATACTAAATTCACTCAATGTTTTTCTATTCAATGGTAAATAAACAAGATTAACTGGAGATTCTACAATTCTAAAACCTGGTTGCACCTTAGGTCCAAATGAATATAGAACTGGAGATGATATTCCATTAACAAACGATTCAGTTATACAATCGCAATTAACAAATATACTGTTGAACTCGATAATGTTAACAATATATTGTGATTCATTACGTCCTTTTGATAAAATTATATCATCAAAACCTAATATACTTCTCAGTGAATTAGGTATTGTGAAATCAACTTTATAGTCTGAATTTGTTATATCAATAATCGATTTCATAGTTGAAGTATTAGGTGATAAAGTTATGTAATAAGCATTACTAGCAGAATCCCAATCTCCATTTAGTTTCATCAACCTTTGAATCTCATCATTTATTGCTTCAATTTGATATGCTCCAATTTCAATAGTTATTAATTTCCAAGTATTTCCACCATCTACTGAATACTTAAAATTATTATTTGCTAGTGTAATATTTGCAAAACTATACCATGTCTCTAAATTTACAAGTGCAATTTCTAGATCATAATCATTAAGAATAATAGGATTAGGAAATTTAATAGTATAAACTTCGGCTGAATTATCATAGGTTATCAGAATAGATTTAGATATAGACTTTTTCTGAAAGTAAGCAGAAATGGGTTCAAGGAGACTAATTATTTTCTGTTCCATTTATTACTAATTAATTTTACTTATAATATCCCTGAATTGTTTCTTAGTTATTATTCCTTTATTGAATAAAATATCTAAAATAGCATTAATTTCATTAAACATACTTTTATTTCCTGCTGAATATTCCCCAATCAATAGATTTAATCTTTCTTTTAATGTATCTACATTATCTGGTAGAATTATTGTAGTTTTTAGACCATTACCTAGCACTTGAACACCTTTATCCAATTCATTCAATCTATTTAGTTTTGCAAGAACGCTGTGTAACTTTTTACCTACTGTTCTATGTTGCCTGTAATCTAATCCAGAATCAATGCAAATAGTTAAATAGTTATCTAAATCTGTATCTAATATTCTTTCATCTAAATTAGGATTAACTCTATTCAACAATAACTCTAAACCTTGTGTAAGAATATATTCTTTATCTGCAATTTTAATTTTGTTATCTTTGAATAGAACATTGTAGTTACCAAATTTTACAGTATCAGAATCATTTTCTTCGTAATAAAAGATAGGTGAAACAGTTACGATTCCATGTTTACCTTTATTATTTATTCCAGGATTTCTTTTCATTAAACTAACCATTACTTCTTTATACATTTTATTATCACTTGGACTTTCCTGAAATACAGAATCTGTGTAAGTAGGTAATTGTACAACTTCTTCCTCCTCATATTCTGTGGCTTTAATCTTTTCTTGTATCCCATAATATTGTACGAGTGTTCTTAGATCATCGTAATTGAGATGATTTAAAGGTTCTAGTGTTTTTATATCTTGTTCATTAAGATTCTGTATACCATCAGGATGCATAATTTTCTTTACTAATTCTGGATAGTTATTTAATTTGCTAATTAATTCTGCTAATAATGGTTGTTTTGCTATTGAGCTGATAATATCTAAACCTTGTTGTCTAGTTTCTTCCTTACATCTCCCTAAACCTCTAATAATATCTGTAAGTAAACGTGATGATCTATCATGTTTACCTTGTAAATCTGTTAACAATTGTTGAAACAAATCATCCGTTCTTGTAATCTGCTTACTGATAGTTAACTGTTGCGTATCTGTAATAGGTTTGTAGATTTCTTTTAGCTCTGTTTGTACATTTTGTTTAGCAATAACTTCATCATCAAATCTTTTCCTTAATCTTCTATTTTGAGTGGATACCTTCTTGAGCAATTCTTGATTTTCTCCATTCATCAACTCTTCTTTAAACCTTACCAATGAACTCATTTATTAACTGCATTTTTAAAATGATGATAAATTCAATTCTTGTTTGTAGAAAGATCCGATAATATCTTCACCGTTTAAATCTTTTATTTTATATGTTATCGGAGATGTATTGATAATTTTAGATACAGTGAATATTTCTTCAGTCCAATTTGTTTCGTAACCTTTTGAAAATAGTTTTTTATATTTATAAATTCTAACTCTATCACCTATTTTAAATTTAGGTTTCTCGTTTGTAGGTTGTGGTATGTAATTAATTTTGTGTTCATTTTCCAACTTTGATCCTTCAGTTGGAGTCATTTTGATTGTAGAATGAATTGTATTATTATATTCATGAATCAGTTTAGGTAAAGCATCTAAATATTTATTACTACCTGTTTCAGTAAAATATCTCCACATCTTTTCTTTAATAGTTCTATTAAATCTTTCAATAACAACAGCCTTACCTTCATTGAACGATTGATATAACTGTATTTCATTATCAGTTAAGAATTTCTGAAATTCTTTGTTAATAAATTCCTTTCCTGCATCAGTCCATAATTTTTTAGGTTTTCTTTCTTTAAATAATTGTTGAAATAATTCAATCATTTGTTTACCTGTCTTAACTTTTATCGGTATTGCCCAACCAAATTTAGAGAATACATCTATTACAGTGAGAATGTAATTGAATCCTTTATTTTGCTTTGCGTATTGTCTCATATCAACTAAATCTGCTGACCATATATCATCTATATTATACACTATAACTTTTTTTCGTTTAAATTTCTTTATTATGGGTTTGTGTAATTCTTTAGCTTCTTCGATTTTTTTTTTTTTAATGTTCCTAAACCTAATTTATATTTTGTAGCTATAATTGGCTTAATAACTGCTTTACCTAATTTTTCATTAAAATTCAAATCTTTAAGATTATCAAGTTCTTGTAACATCTTCTTGTCTGCTTCACGCCTAGTTCCCTTTCCTAAATCAGAATCTCTATAAGCTAAATCATGGTTTAAACAAACTTCATCAACTTTATTTATAGGCTTTGACCATTCTTTTGGTGTGTCATCAGGATTTAATCTTTCCTCTAGCTTTGTATTGGGACCACAGAATGAATATATTTTACCCGTCAGGGTTCTTAAATGAAATTCAATAGGTATTTTAGAAATTACAGATGAAAGGATATCACCTCCAGTTGTAGATTTCGATATAAATCTATTCTTTTTAGATCCACAAATTTCACATTTTCCTTTAAGTATTGGTTTATTATTTTTAGTTACAGATTCAATTAAGTTTAAAGTTGAAGTTTTACTTTTACATTTTAGACAATATATTTCCATTTAGTAAAGTAAAAAATTCCCATTGTTAATTTAATCGAATATATGATGAACTTGGATTATATCCAGAAATCTGAGCGTATGTGTATTTAGAATTTTTTCTAACAGTGAATGAGAATTTATCTTTCGGAGAATATTCAGAAATGTATGCAGCTATTAATTTAGTTGCGAACATTTCAAATTCTTCATCGTTAAGGATGTGTGTACATCTGATAATATAAGTATCTCCAAATTTAGTATTTATGGGCTTGTATCCAATTACATAGTAGGAATGATCAATAGTTAGATCAGCAAGCTTCAGAAGTTGTGCGTCCATTTATTATGTGAAAGATTATATGAAAGCTTTTTTATGACGCTTCGATTTAACATGTTTAGCATGACTAGAGCTTAACATTGTTAGGTTGCAAGATGTACAAGTTTTTGTAGCTCTACGTATTCTATCTATAGGTTGTGATATTATATTTTCAACTAACTGTACGGGTTGTTCAAGTTCTAATTGAAATCTATATTTTTCATTGAGATTTGATTTAGATTTATCAATAACTAAATATCCATATTTCTTAGACCATGCTTGTTCACACAACTGTCTAAATTTATTAATATCTTTGAAATCAACGCTTGCTCCAGAATCTCTATATAGATTATCGGTATCCCCGGGATCTAGATTGAATAATATTAGGAAATTAGAATTTGATCTAATTGTATGTCTTGGTAAATGATAATAATTTTGAGAAATGTATATACAATCGATATTATTATGTCTACTTCTAGTAAAGAATGCACCAGGTGCCGATTGATTCTTATCTGTCATAATATCGTCAAATATTATAAGATTCTTGTCCTGTTTATCAAACTCTTTAGGATCAGGAATATCATTTGGATCTTCATAATATTCACAAGATATATCTCCTTTCTCCTCATCTTCTAATTCTTGAGCAAGTCCTGTTGCTATAACTTCCGGTTTTTCATCGAGTTCATTAATCATTGAATTATGCATTAGGATTTCTGTTATATCAGACTTCGGTAATTTATTATCAAAGCCAGCTTTTAGTATTTGATATTCCGGTTGATGAAGGGATCTTCCAAATACATATAGTTTATTGTAATCTAACATATCTTCCTGAAGTAGCATCCTCATAAGTAAAGCCGTTTTCCCGGAACCTGATTGTCCGATTATTAAGCATCGGAATGACTCCGGAAATATATCTGAATGCTTCTTACTCTTCTTAGATATCCAGTAATACTTCGCTTCCATTTATCTGTATAAACTCCACTTAAAAATATTTCAATTAAATATTTACCTATTAAATGAAAGTGGAGTTTGGAAAGCAAAATATACTTGGTTCAAGATTTAGTGGTGGATCAGGATTTACACCTCATAAATTTACAGAACCTCCAGTTGTTATTTGTCAGTTAGTGAGATCAGCTCGATATGGTCAGGATTGGGCTCTGCATATTAACCCGTGTAATATTACAAAAGATAGTTTTCAATATTTTGTAGAAGGTCATTATAAACCTGGAGATCAATGTCACTGGATAGCTATTGGTAATTAGTATATCTTTACCTGCTGTTAAATGTTATCTTAAAACATCTATCATAATAATATCATAAAAAAAATAAAATAATAAAAATAAAAATAATAATAATATAATAATAATAATACATACAATAAAAAAATAAAAAAAAAAAAAAAATAAAAAAATAATAATAATAATAATAATAATAATAATAATAACTAATAATAAATAATAATAATAAAAATAATAAAAATAAAAATAAAAATAATAAGAAATAATAATTTTAAAATATGTAATAATAATAATAAAAGGTAAAAATATAATAATAATAAATAATTAATAATAATTAATAATAAATAATCATAACTAATAATCAATGTCACTGGATAGCTATTGGTGATTAGTATATCTTTTAAAATCATAACCTTCTGTTATAAGTTATCTTAAAACATCTTTCATAATAATATAATAATAATAATAATAATAATAATGAATAATAATCAATGTCATTGGATAGCTATTGGTGATTAGTATATCTCTCGTCACTAAAACATCTATCACCACCACACATCACAATAACCACCACAGTTTCTACATGACTCAGAGCATCTTCCAACACAGTCACCACCACAGTGTACACATACTCCTTCTTCTGTATCGTTCTTATAGCATTCACATGTGATTATATCCATGTGATTATATCCATTTGATTATACCATTCTTTTCCAATAAATTTTTTTTAGCATTTTCTAATTTAGCATATATAGAATTCGTAAAAGGTACATGGGCAATAAGAATTAAAGTATCGTTAGTAAGTCTATTAAAATCTATTCCATCAAGCAGTATATGTTCGATTATTTTAAAATCATCCTCATCATAATCATCATCTCCATACTTTTTACCCTTCATCAGTGATAATTCAAAGCACAAATTATCGATCAATACGTAAGTATCATCAGTAATGTTACTATGTTTAATTCCTCTGCAGAGTGTAGCTTCCAAACATTTTAAAACTGTTGATTTTAAAAATGATGTTTTTTCAGAAGGTTCCATACCCTCTAATTTTTCTAAAGTTGTATCTAGCACCTTTCTCAGAGCCATATCTTGTAGTCGATTCATTGTTCCTTTCATTTATTAGAGGATTCTATATATGAAAGAAAATTTTTCAAATGTAGTTTTGTTTTAATATGATCTGAGTAATTATATAGTGTCATGGTTTTATCACATATTTCACAGTAATACTTTTTAGCAGCATATTTTTTATAAGCTTTTAACTTTGCTTGTTTTCTCTCTTCCTCTGTATCATACTTTTTAACTCTTTTAGTCAAATCACCTGTTAGAGTAGATCCACTCATTTATTTAGTAATTAATTGTTTGAAAGAATTTTTTCTTTAATGTAAAGTTTTCCCTAACAAAAGATAGTTTTCAATATTTTGTAGAAGGACCTGGAGATCAATGCCATTGGATAGCTGTTGGTAATTAAATTATTAGAGGTCTAATATGTATACCATCTTGGAATAAAACCCCCTTTGTATAAATAGGGGTAAGTCCAATTTTATTCTGTACATAGGTCTTAATACATTTTTTCGTAAATCTAAATCCTCTGTTGACAGCGCTCATCTGCTTCCGACTTTGTAAACAACTTAAGTATGTTTTCTTGTTTAATATCTCTATATTTTTACTATTACTTTGCTGTACTCCTTTAGCACTACACTTATCCTCTTCAGCTTTACCCTTATCGCCTTTAACTCCAAATACATAGTAGGATTTACTACATAATGCAATCATTCCGTCTCCTTCACATTCTATTTTAAATAATCCTGGCTCTCTTTTATCATGTATTTTGTGTTCGACAGTATCTGTTCTAGGAAACCAATTAACTCTATCTCGTTCAAATGCATCTCTTAATTCCGGTTTTATTAAGTTTTCAAACTTATCTGTTAGTGCCATGTATGCACTATCTGTATCCATTTCCATATACTGAAAATCTGATCTATCTAAATATTTATCGATGCAATCATAATAAAATTTTAGCATCCTGAGCTTTGAATAATCATAGACTGTACAGCCTATTTGGATGGGTATATTCTGTTTTATTGTTTTCTTTTTCTGAATCACTTCATATACTCCATTATATTCTGTTGCGTCATAAAATGTAGGTTTACATTTTAATTTATTGAATTTCTTTTCGTCGCAGAACTGAGTCTTTTTATGTTTATTCTTATTCATTATCGTCCTACCAATGGAACTATTGCCTGAAATCTTTGCAGAATCTGCTATAATAGCATATTTTGTATCCACATCCCCCTTTCTTCTTTCATCACTTACCCAATCCGCGAATCCTTTAAATATCTTTCTAGGTATTGCTGGAATTACTCCATATAATTTAGTTACTCTACAACCGTGTTCTATTAGCCATTTTATCGTATCAGATGAGAGTAAGATTTGAGTTGCTTGTAAAGTTCCTATCAATTTCTTCGACTTTGTGAATTTTCTTTTTATGTTCATGACTAGATTCTTTGTGAATTCACCACAGACTGATTCGTCATATTCCATATTCTTAAAAATAGGACACATCTCACTAAAATATTCGTATTTGTCTTCGGGAACATTAATGTCTACTTCTAAGAAACCGTAGAATATATCTTTAAAATATTGTATATCTTTATTACTGTAGTGTACAATGTGTTCTGTGGATATCCACTTAAGTTCACCACAGGGCATATCTAATCCTAGGCAATATAAATATAATGCATTTGCATCGAATCCACATATCTTTTTCACCGTCTTACCAACTTTATCGTAAGTCCATTCCTTATTTTTTTTTTCATAATGAACTCTGGTTATTTGTGTTTCATCTGTTTCGTGATATCTATGATAAACTATTGATGCACCACCAACAATATTTTTCTTAAATTTATAGAAAACTTCACTATTTTCGTTATTAATAATTCTAATTAGGGGATACTTTTTATCGTATCGTTCTAACGCTTTTTGTCTATAAAATTTCTTATACAAGTCATCAGCTCTTTGTCTATTACAAGTTATACAAGCAATTACACAATTATCTTTAGTATGCGATTTAGAACAGTCGATTCTATCTAAAGTCCACAAGTTCTTGTAATTATACGAAACTGGTTGCCAGCAGTAGTGACATGAATATTTTTCTTCAATTAGCAGTATTCTAACGTCATTTATTTCAATATAATTTTCTAGTGGTCTATTAGCTTTTACATCTTGTTCTTTGTACCCTTCAATTCTTTCTTTAATATTCGAATTAAATATAGTTTCTGTTCTACCATCTTTTGATTTGTCTTTTAGAAACACTTCAAAATCTTTAATAGAAAATTGAAACATAATATTTTCACTTAATGCTGGTAAAGATGTTGCATCTTTGTACATGTCTAATTTAAATGTGTAATAGAACTCTTTCTGCTTTAAGCAAGCTTTCAACATCGGTCTTACATCCAAATTGTTATACCATTTTAGTAGGTCTCTTATGTAAACTAATCCAATATCCTTCCAGTAGTCCATAAAGTTATTAAATTCATCTAAAGATAATTTAGTGTTTTTAAGTGTCGAGTCAAAATCTTCTTAAAATTATCTAAATTATCTTTAGATGAATTTAATAACTTTATGGACTACTGGAAGGATATTGGATTAGTTTACATAAGAGACCTACTAAAATGGTATAACAATTTGGATGTAAGACCGATGTTGAAAGCTTGCTTAAAGCAGAAAGAGTTCTATTACACATTTAAATTAGACATGTACAAAGATGCAACATCTTTACCAGCATTAAGTGAAAATATTATGTTTCAATTTTCTATTAAAGATTTTGAAGTGTTTCTAAAAGACAAATCAAAAGATGGTAGAATAGAAACTATATTTAATTCGAATATTAAAGAAAGAATTGAAGGGTACAAAGAACAAGATGTAAAAGCTAATAGACCACTAGAAAATTATATTGAAATAAATGACGTTAGAATACTGCTAATTGAAGAAAAATATTCATGTCACTACTGCTGGCAACCAGTTTCGGATAATTACAAGAACTTGTGGACTTTAGATAGAATCGACTGTTCTAAATCGCATACTAAAGATAATTGTGTAATTGCTTGTATAACTTGTAATAGACAAAGAGCTGATGACTTGTATAAGAAATTTTATAGACAAAAAGCGTTAGAACGATACGATAAAAAGTATCCCCTAATTAGAATTATTAATAACGAAAATAGTGAAGTTTTCTATAAATTTAAGAAAAATATTGTTGGTGGTGCATCAATAGTTTATCATAGATATCACGAAACAGATGAAACACAAATAACCAGAGTTCATTATGATCAACAAAATAAGGAATGGACTTACGATAAAGTTGGTAAGACGGTGAAAAAGATATGTGGATTCGATGCAAATGCATTATATTTATATTGCCTAGGATTAGATATGCCCTGTGGTGAACTTAAGTGGATATCCACAGAACACATTGTACACTACAGTAATAAAGATATACAATATTTTAAAGATATATTCTACGGTTTCTTAGAAGTAGACATTAATGTTCCCGAAGACAAATACGAATATTTTAGTGAGATGTGTCCTATTTTTAAGAATATGGAATATGACGAATCAGTCTGTGGTGAATTCACAAAGAATCTAGTCATGAACATAAAAAGAAAATTCACAAAGTCGAAGAAATTGATAGGAACTTTACAAGCAACTCAAATCTTACTCTCATCTGATACGATAAAATGGCTAATAGAACACGGTTGTAGAGTAACTAAATTATATGGAGTAATTCCAGCAATACCTAGAAAGATATTTAAAGGATTCGCGGATTGGGTAAGTGATGAAAGAAGAAAGGGGGAGGTGGATACAAAATATGCTATTATAGCAGATTCTGCAAAGATTTCAGGCAATAGTTCCATTGGTAGGACGATAATGAATAAGAATAAACATAAAAAGACTCAGTTCTGCGACGAAAAGAAATTCAATAAATTAAAATGTAAACCTACATTTTATGACGCAACAGAATATAATGGAGTATATGAAGTGATTCAGAAAAAGAAAACAATAAAACAGAATATACCCATCCAAATAGGCTGTACAGTCTATGATTATTCAAAGCTCAGGATGCTAAAATTTTATTATGATTGCATCGATAAATATTTAGATAGATCAGATTTTCAGTATATGGAAATGGATACAGATAGTGCATACATGGCACTAACAGATAAGTTTGAAAACTTAATAAAACCGGAATTAAGAGATGCATTTGAACGAGATAAAGTTAATTGGTTTCCTAGAACAGATACTGTCGAACACAAAATACATGATAAAAGAGAGCCAGGATTATTGAAAATAGAATGTGAAGGAGACGGAATGATTGCATTATGTAGTAAATCCTACTATGTATTTGGAGTTAAAGGCGATAAGGGGAAAGCTGAAGAGGATAAGTGTAGTGCTAAAGGAGTACAGCAAAGTAATAGTAAAAATATAGAGATATTAAACAAGAAAACATACTTAAGTTGTTTACAAAGTCGGAAGCAGATGAGCGCTGTCAACAGAGGATTTAGATTTACGAAAAAATGTATTAAGACCTATGTACAGAATAAAATTGGACTTACCCCTATTTATACAAAGGGGGTTTTATTCCAAGATGGTATACATATTAGACCTCTAATAATTTAATTACCAACAGCTATCCAATGGCATTGATCTCCAGGTCCTTCTACAAAATATTGAAAACTATCTTTTGTTAGGGAAAACTTTACATTAAAGAAAAAATTCTTTCAAACAATTAATTACTAAATAAATGAGTGGATCTACTCTAACAGGTGATTTGACTAAAAGAGTTAAAAAGTATGATACAGAGGAAGAGAGAAAACAAGCAAAGTTAAAAGCTTATAAAAAATATGCTGCTAAAAAGTATTACTGTGAAATATGTGATAAAACCATGACACTATATAATTACTCAGATCATATTAAAACAAAACTACATTTGAAAAATTTTCTTTCATATATAGAATCCTCTAATAAATGAAAGGAACAATGAATCGACTACAAGATATGGCTCTGAGAAAGGTGCTAGATACAACTTTAGAAAAATTAGAGGGTATGGAACCTTCTGAAAAAACATCATTTTTAAAATCAACAGTTTTAAAATGTTTGGAAGCTACACTCTGCAGAGGAATTAAACATAGTAACATTACTGCTGATACTTACGTATTGATCGATAATTTGTGCTTTGAATTATCACTGATGAAGGGTAAAAAGTATGGAGATGATGATTATGATGAGGATGATTTTAAAATAATCGAACATATACTGCTTGATGGAATAGATTTTAATAGACTTACTAACGATACTTTAATTCTTATTGCCCATGTACCTTTTACGAATTCTATATATGCTAAATTAGAAAATGCTAAAAAAAAATCATTGGAAAAGAATGGTATAATCAAATGGATATAATCACATGGATATAATCACATGTGAATGCTATAAGAACGATACAGAAGAAGGAGTATGTGTACACTGTGGTGGTGACTGTGTTGGAAGATGCTCTGAGTCATGTAGAAACTGTGGTGGTTATTGTGATGTGTGGTGGTGATAGATGTTTTAGTGACGAGAGATATACTAATCACCAATAGCTATCCAATGACATTGATTATTATTCATTATTATTATTATTATTATTATTATATTATTATGAAAGATGTTTTAAGATAACTTATAACAGAAGGTTATGATTTTAAAAGATATACTAATCACCAATAGCTATCCAGTGACATTGATTATTAGTTATGATTATTTATTATTAATTATTATTTATTATTTATTATTATTATATTTTTACCTTTTATTATTATTATTACATATTTTAAAATTATTATTTCTTATTATTTATTATTTTTATTTTTATTATTTTTATTATTTTTATTATTATTATTTATTATTAGTTATTATTATTATTATTATCTATTATTATTATTTTTTTTTATTATTTTTTTTTTTCTTTATTTTTTTATTGTATGTATTATTATTATTATATTATTATTATTATTATTTTTATTATTTTATTTTTTTATGATATTATTATGATAGATGTTTTAAGATAACATTTAACAGCAGGTAAAGATATACTAATTACCAATATCTATCCAATGACATTGATCTCCAGGTTTATAGTGACCTTCTACAAAATATTGAAAACTATCTTTTGTAATATTACACGGGTTAATATGCAGAGCCCAATCCTGACAATATCGAGCTGATCTCACTAACTGACAAATAACAACTGGAGGTTCTGTAAATTTATGAGGTGTAAATCCTGATCCACCACTAAATCTTGAACCAAGTATATTTTGCTTTCCAAACTCCACTTTCATTTAATAGGTAAATATTTAATTGAAATATTTTTAAGTGGAGTTTATACAGATGAATGGAAGCGAAGTATTACTGGATATCTAAGAAGAGTAAGAAGCATTCAGATATATTTCCGGAGTCATTCCGATGCTTAATAATCGGACAATCAGGTTCCGGGAAAACGGCTTTACTTATGAGGATGCTACTTCAGGAAGATATGTTAGATTACAATAAACTATATGTATTTGGAAGATCCCTTCATCAACCGGAATATCAAATACTAAAAGCTGGCTTTGATAATAAATTACCGAAGTCTGATATAACAGAAATCCTAATGCATAATTCAATGATTAATGAACTCGATGAAAAACCGGAAGTTATAGCAACAGGACTTGCTCAAGAATTAGAAGATGAGGAGAAAGGAGATATATCTTGTGAATATTATGAAGATCCAAATGATATTCCTGATCCTAAAGAGTTTGATAAACAGGACAAGAATCTTATAATATTTGACGATATTATGACAGATAAGAATCAATCGGCACCTGGTGCATTCTTTACTAGAAGTAGACATAATAATATCGATTGTATATACATTTCTCAAAATTATTATCATTTACCAAGACATACAATTAGATCAAATTCTAATTTCCTAATATTATTCAATCTAGATCCCGGGGATACCGATAATCTATATAGAGATTCTGGAGCAAGCGTTGATTTCAAAGATATTAATAAATTTAGACAGTTGTGTGAACAAGCATGGTCTAAGAAATATGGATATTTAGTTATTGATAAATCTAAATCAAATCTCAATGAAAAATATAGATTTCAATTAGAACTTGAACAACCCGTACAGTTAGTTGAAAATATAATATCACAACCTATAGATAGAATACGTAGAGCTACAAAAACTTGTACATCTTGCAACCTAACAATGTTAAGCTCTAGTCATGCTAAACATGTTAAATCGAAGCGTCATAAAAAAGCTTTCATATAATCTTTCACATAATAAATGGACGCACAACTTCTGAAGCTTGCTGATCTAACTATTGATCATTCCTACTATGTAATTGGATACAAGCCCATAAATACTAAATTTGGAGATACTTATATTATCAGATGTACACACATCCTTAACGATGAAGAATTTGAAATGTTCGCAACTAAATTAATAGCTGCATACATTTCTGAATATTCCCCGAAAGATAAATTCTCATTCACTGTTAGAAAAAATTCTAAATACACATACGCTCAGATTTCTGGATATAATGCAAGTTCATCTTATATTCGATTGAATTAACAATGGGAATTTTTTACTTTACTAAATGGAAATATATTGTCTAAAATGTAAAAGTAAAACTTCAACTTTAAACTTAATTGAATCTGTAACTAAAAATAATAAACAAATACTTAAAGGAAAATGTGAAATTTGTGGATCTAAAAAGAATAGATTTATATCGAAATCTACAACTGGAGGTGATATCGTTTCATCTGTAATTTCTAAAATACCTATTGAATTTCATTTAAGAACCCTGAAGGGTAAAAAATATTCATTCTGTGGTCCCAATACAAAGCTAGAGGAAAGATTAAATCCTGATGACACACCAAAAGAATGGTCAAAGCCTATAAATAAAGTTGATGAAGTTTGTTTAAACCATGATTTAGCTTATAGAGATTCTGATTTAGGAAAGGGAACTAGGCGTGAAGCAGACAAGAAGATGTTACAAGAACTTGATAATATTAAAGATTTGAATTTTAATGAAAAATTAGGTAAAGCAGTTATTAAGCCAATTATAGCTACAAAATATAAATTAGGTTTAGGAACATTAAAAAAAAAAAATCGAAGAAGCTAAAGAATTACACAAACCCATAATAAAGAAATTTAAACGAAAAAAAGTTATAGTGTATAATATAGATGATATATGGTCAGCAGATTTAGTTGATATGAGACAATACGCAAAGCAAAATAAAGGATTCAATTACATTCTCACTGTAATAGATGTATTCTCTAAATTTGGTTGGGCAATACCGATAAAAGTTAAGACAGGTAAACAAATGATTGAATTATTTCAACAGTTATTACAAGAAAGAAAACCTAAAAAATTATGGACTGATGCAGGAAAGGAATTTATTAACAAAGAATTTAAGAAATTCTTAACTGATAGTGAAATAGAGTTATATCAAACGTTCAATGAAGGTAAGGCTGTTGTTATTGAAAGATTTAATAGAACTATTAAAGAAAAGATGTGGAGATATTTTACTGAAACAGGAAGTAATAAATATTTAGATGCTTTACCTAAACTGATTCATGAATATAATAATACAATTCATTCTACAATCAAAATGACTCCAACTGAAGGATCAAAGTTGGAAAATGAACACAAAATTAATTACATACCACAACCTACAAACGAGAAACCTAAATTTAAAATAGGTGATAGAGTTAGAATTTATAAATATAAAAAACTATTTTCAAAAGGTTACGAAACAAATTGGACTGAAGAAATATTCACTGTATCTAAAATTATCAATACATCTCCGATAACATATAAAATAAAAGATTTAAACGGTGAAGATATTATCGGATCTTTCTACAAACAAGAATTGAATTTATCATCATTTTAAAAATGCAGTTAATAAATGAGTTCATTGGTAAGGTTTAAAGAAGAGTTGATGAATGGAGAAAATCAAGAATTGCTCAAGAAGGTATCCACTCAAAATAGAAGATTAAGGAAAAGATTTGATGATGAAGTTATTGCTAAACAAAATGTACAAACAGAGCTAAAAGAAATCTACAAACCTATTACAGATACGCAACAGTTAACTATCAGTAAGCAGATTACAAGAACGGATGATTTGTTTCAACAATTGTTAACAGATTTACAAGGTAAACATGATAGATCATCACGTTTACTTGCAGATATTATTAGAGGTTTAGGGAGATGTAAGGAAGAAACTAGACAACAAGGTTTAGATATTATCAGCTCAATAGCAAAACAACCATTATTAGCAGAATTAATTAGCAAATTAAATAACTATCCAGAATTAGTAAAGAAAATTATGCATCCTGATGGTATACAGAATCTTAATGAACAAGATATAAAAACACTAGAACCTTTAAATCATCTCAATTACGATGATCTAAGAACACTCGTACAATATTATGGGATACAAGAAAAGATTAAAGCCACAGAATATGAGGAGGAAGAAGTTGTACAATTACCTACTTACACAGATTCTGTATTTCAGGAAAGTCCAAGTGATAATAAAATGTATAAAGAAGTAATGGTTAGTTTAATGAAAAGAAATCCTGGAATAAATAATAAAGGTAAATATGGAATCGTAACTGTTTCACCTATCTTTAATTACGAAGAAAATGATTCTGATACTGTAAAATTTGGTAACTACAATGTTCTATTCAAAGATAACAAAATTAAAATTGCAGATAAAGAATATATTCTTACACAAGGTTTAGAGATATTGTTGAATAGAGTTAATCCTAATTTAGATGAAAGAATATTAGATACAGATTTAGATAACTATTTAACTATTTGCATTGATTCTGGATTAGATTACAGGCAACATAGAACAGTAGGTAAAAAGTTACACAGCGTTCTTGCAAAACTAAATAGATTGGATGAATTGGATAAAGATGTTCAAGTGATAGGTAATGGACTAAATACAATAATTCTACCAGATAATGTAGATACATTAAAAGAAAGATTAAATCTATTGATTGGGGAATATTCAGCAGGAAATAAAAGTATGTTTAATGAAATTAATGCTATTCTAGATATTTTATTCAATAAAGGAATAATAACTAAGAAACAAATGAGAAACATTATACGCAAAATTAAATAATAATAAATGGAACAGAAATTAATTAATTTACTTGAACCCATTTCTGCTTACTTTCAGAAAAAGTCTATATCTAAATCTATTCTGATAACCTATGATAATTCAGCCGAAGTTTATACTATTAAATTTCCTAATCCTATTATTCTTAATGATTATGATCTAGAAATTGCACTTGTAAATTTAGAGACATGGTATAGTTTTGCAAATATTACACTAGCAAATAATAATTTTAAGTATTCAGTAGATGGTGGAAATACTTGGAAATTAATAACTATTGAAATTGGAGCATATCAAATTGAAGCAATAAATGATGAGATTCAAAGGTTGATGAAACTAAATGGAGATTGGGATTCTGTTAGTAATGCTTATTACATAACTTTATCACCTAATACATCAACAATGAAATCGATTATTGATATAACAAATTCACACTATAAAGTTGATTTCACAATACCTAATTCACTGAGAAGTATATTAGGTTTTGATGATATAATTTTATCAAAAGGACGTAATGAATCACAATATATTGTTAACATTATCGAGTTCAACAGTATATTTGTTAATTGCGATTGTATAACTGAATCGTTTGTTAATGGAATATCATCTCCAGTTCTATATTCATTTGGACCTAAGGTGCAGCCAGGTTTTAGAATTGTAGAATCTCCAGTTAATCTTGTTTATTTACCATTGAATAGAAAAACATTGAGTGAATTTAGTATTTGGATAACAGATCAAGATGGAAGACCTATAGATTTTAGAGGAGAGAATATTACTTGTAGATTTCATATTAGAAGCGTAAAATAAGGTTATTACTCAGGATGTACAAAATTAAGCGAAAAAATATATATATAATTTTAAATTAATTATTAATAAATGGGCCTCAAGCTAAAGAGGAGAGAAAGTAGAAAAGTAATATGTGGAAAGGGTTATTGTCATTGTAGAAATAGAGAATATGTAAGTGGTAAAGGTTTTGTAGATATTTTAAAAGTTTTATCTTTACCTAAAGACATTGGTATTAACTCTCCAACAGAAGCAATAGCAAATACTGTAAAGTTTGCTGATTCAACAAAAGCAATTGTTCAAGAGATAAGGAATAAAAGAAAACCTGAGTTACAAAATATTGTTGATAGAATTAATCAATTTAAAATTGGAACTGGATTTGCTTACGTTTAGTTTTTTCATTAATAAATGGAAAAAGTAAAAGAGTCTTATTTGGAGCTTGAAAAATCTTTTAATTATGATGAATCTGTAGAAAAATTTCAATATAGAGTTTATGATCCATCTCAAGGAACTGCACTTAATGCAAATGGACAAGAAATTAGAATTCAAATTTTAAGTGAAGATATCTGGTCATTACCTTGTAAGAGTTTTCTTTACATTGAAGGACAATTACAAGATTCTACTACTAATCAACCTTATGCTGCAAATAGTTTAGTAGCATTACAAAATAATGCTATGATGTATCTATTTAGCGAAGCAAGATATCATATAGGAGATCATGAAGTTGAGAGATTTCAATATCCAGGTCATACTACAACAATAGATGCATTATTAACTAAAAGTAATAGTTTAAATGGAATGGATCAATGTTGGAGCTTAGATTCTGGTAATGGAACACCTCAAACTTTGAGTGAAATTGTTAATTTAGTAGCAGGAGATATTCCAGGAAATACTGCTGCTAATATATTAACAGCTTTACAAACAACTGTTACGAGATTAACAGATGGAATGATTAATCAAAATAAGGGATTTGAAGAAAGAAGAAATTATACATCTACAGCAGGAGGATCATTTGCATTCAAAATCCCTTTAGAATTTATATTTAATTTCTGTAAACAATATAGAAAGATTATTTATGGATGTAAACATTCAATTGTTTTTCCTAGACAAACTGATACTCAGGCAATAATACGAAATGGTGGAGTTGCTAATGCAGGTAGAGTAAACTTAACTAAGATACAATGGCATATACCAGTAGTTACAGTAAGTTTAGAAGAAAGAGGAATTTTAAAAGATTACATTAAGGAAAAAGGATCGTTTCCACTTTGTTTTATGAACAAGAAATCTGAGAACACTATTGTTCCCCAAGCTACTGAATTTGCTTGGAGATTATCTATAGCTTCAGGTATCGAAAAACCTAGGTATATCGTTGTAGGCTTTCAATCTCCAGCAGCTAATCAAGCAGAGACTAATTATGCTATATTCAATGCTAATGTGCAAGTAATTAATGCTTATGTTGAATTGAATAGTGAAAGATATCCTAGCAATGATTATATAACTAATTATGACAGTAATCAGTATGCTCAGTTTTATAATTCGTTTAAAGAATTTAAGAAAAGTTATTCTGAAGATGAAGAAGAGAATGATTGTATATCGTATCAAGCTTATAAGAAGTTGTTTAGGTTATACGTATTTGATGTATCGAAACAGTCTGAGAGACTTAAAAATACTGTTGTAGATATCAGAGTAACTTTTAAGTTTAGTGTAAATGCTCCCGCAAATACTACAGCTTATGCAGTTGTATATCATGATAGAATTTGGTCGATAGAATCAGATGGTAGTAAACAATATATCAGATATTAAAATTTTATCTAAATAAATGACTTATTATCAAACAAAGTTTACCTTGACTAAAAGCCAGATAGAGAAAATTGCTACTGCGATTAAAGGCAATACAGAAGTTACTTTGAGATTAAGTAAAACAGATATGAACCAACATGGATATAATTTACCATTAACTGCAACTCAAATAAATAAATTGCATGATGGTAATGTTCATGATTTAAAGTTTTCTTCAGAACAATTAAAATTTATAAGTAATAAAATAAAGAAAGGGGGGCTTTTACCTTTAGCAGTATTAATTCCTATTATTGCTGCTGCTTTGGGAGGAGTAAGTACAGTTGCAGGAACTGTTGCATCAAGAGTTCAACAAAGTCAAGCTGATAAAGAAACTGCAAGACATAATAGAGCGCTTGAGGATCAATTAAAGACAGGAAAAGGTAGATCAAAGGGAGAAGGATTAAGATTATAACCAATAAATGGATAGTATTCCTGATAGGGCTCTTAGTAATATTGAAATTGAGAATTATTCAAAAATGTTAAAAATTAAACGTTTTAGGGGTTGCTATATGAGAGATGAATTGAAGAATTTAAAATCTTGTAAAGTTGAGTGTGGAATATTAAATTTAAATTTATCTAGTGAAAGTGGTAGTCATTGGACTTGTTGGTTTAAAATTAATAATGAAAAATATTATTTTAACAGTTTTGGTTTACCTCCACCAAAAGAAGTAATTGAATATTTAGGATCACCTATTTTATACTCTACATTTCAATTGCAAGGATTGATAGATCAGAATTGCGGTAAATGGTGTCTGATTGTACTAAAACGTTTAAGTGAAGGATCCGATTATAAAGATTTAATTTTATCTTTAGTTAAATAGAATGACGAATAATGTAAAACAATTTTTGAGTGATAAGCTAGAAGATTGTGAAGCTAAAATCAAAAATTTGAAAAGAAAGAGAAAAATAGTTCAAGTAGCATATGGTATAACAATAGTTACATCATTAACTGTTTCAACAGTCACAACTACAATATCTGGAGTATTTGCATTGCCATTACTTCCTACAGTAATCATTACTACATTATCAGCTGTTGGAGCCTTATCAACAGCT
>CAJHZI010000404.1:30000-33407 GCA_905160935.1 Enchytraeus crypticus
AATGGAAGGGTACAAGGGTATAAGAGCACATGGGTTGCACAAGGTGCAAGTGTGCTTATGTCGTCTGGTGAATGGAATTATATATTATATTGAATATGATTGCCGTCTATTAAAAGCATTTCATTTGGCACTTAGTGCAAATGGTTATTGGTTATAATATTAATATTTTTTATGATAGTATGTAAAATTATAATTCTATATTATATCAGAGAGAGTCTATATATATATCTATAATATAGATATATACTTATATATTTTAATATATATTATAATATATATATATTTTAATATATATATAATATTATATATTGTGTTATTAATACAATACAATACAATACATTACAGTAAAATGCGCCACATTATGGCGTAATTCAGATAGACAAGTCTCCCTGGAATATCTTAATTTTAGGATTTTGTTCCGTAGTATTTTGATACGCTGGAATGACCCACGCATCATATTTCAGTAGCAGGATTTTATGTAGTGCAGCAGGGTTCACCATCCTCATTTCAATTTTACATGCTTCAAAATATTATTAGTAACGTTGGACGTGGGTTCAGATATACAATTATATATTATATATACCAATTAGACATCTTATATATATATATATATTTATACTAGTGCAAGTGTGGAAAGCTGCAAGTGTGGAAGGATGGAAGGTTACAAGGGTAGAAGACTACAAGGGTACAAAGGTACATGGGTGATTCTGCCGAATGGTGAATGGAATTGTATATATTCCATTGAAAATGATTGCCATCTATTGAAAGAATTTTATTTGGCATTTAATGCAATTGCTTATGCTTCGCACTAGTGGACGTGAGGAAAGGTGCAAGGGTGGAAGAATGGAAGGGTACAAGGGCATAAGAGTACATGGGTTGCACAAGGTGCAAGTGAGCTTATGTCGTCTGGTGAATGGAATTATATATTATATTGAATATGATTGCCGTCTATTGAAAGCATTTCATTTGGCACTTAGTGCAAATGGTTATTGGTTAAAATATTTATATTATTATTTTTTTTATTTTAAAATTATTATTATTATATATAATTATATAAATATATATATATTTATATATATGTATATATATACTTATATATTTTATAATATATATATATTATAATATATATATATATTATAATATATATATAATATTATATATTTTGTTATTAATACAATACAATACAATACATTACAGTAAATTGCGCCACATTATGGCGTAATTCAGATAGACAAGTCTCCCTGGAATATCTTAATTTTAGGATTTTGTTCCGTAGTATTTTGATACGCTGGAATGAACCACGCATCATATTTCAGTAGCAGGACTTCATGTAGTGCTGCAGGGTTCACCATCCTTATTTCAATTTTACATGCTTTCAAAATATTTATTTAGCTAACGTTAGGGACGTGGAGGTCATATATACAAATATATATATATATATATATATATATATATATATATATTTATAGTAGTGCAAGTGTGGAAAGTTGCAAGTGTGGAAGGATGGAAGGCTACAAGGGTATAAGACTACAAGGGTGCAAAGGTACATGGGTGATTGTGCCGTATGGTGAATGGAATTGTATATATTACATTGAAAATATTTTGCCATCTATTGAAAGCATTTTATTTGGCAGTAGTGGAAGTGTGGTTAGGTGCAAGGGTGGAAGGATGGAAGGGTACAAGAGTAGAGGAGTACAAGCAAGCAAAGGAGCATGGGTGATTCTGCCGTATGGTGAATGGAATTGTATATATTACATTGAAAATGATTGCCATCTATTGAAAGCATTTTATTTGGCATTTAATGCAACTGCTTATGCTTCGCACTAGTGGACGTGAGTAAAGGTGCAAGGGTGAAAGAATGGAAGGGTACAAGGGTATAAGAGTACATGGGTTGCACAAGATGCAAGTGTGCTTATGTCGTCTGGTGATTGGAATTATATTTTATATTGAATATGATTGCCGTCTATTGAAAGCATTTCATTTGGCACTTAGTGCAAATGGTTATTGGTTATAATATTAATATTATTATTAATTTTATTTTAAAATTATTATTATATATATATATATGTATATATTCCTTTATATGTTATAATATATATATATTATGATATATATATATTATAATATATTATAATATATATTGTGTTATTAATACAATACAATACAATACAGTAAAATGCGCCATTTTATGGCGTAATTCAGATAGACAAGTCTCCCTGGAATATCTTAATTTTAGGATTTTGTTGCGTAGTATTTTGATACGCTGGAATGAACCACGCATCATATTTCAGTAGCAGGATTTTATGTAGTGCTGCAGGGTTCACCATCCTCATTTCAATTTTACATGCTTTCAAAATATTTATTTATTAAATGCCAAATAAAATGCTTTCAATAGATGGCAATCATTTTCAATGTAATATATACAATTCCATTCACCATACGGCAGAATCACTCATGCACCTTTGCACGCTTGTACTCTTCTACTCTTGTACCCTTCCATCCTTCCAACCATGCACCTAACCACACTTCCACTACTGACAAATAAAATGCTTTCAATAGATGGCAAAATATTTTCAATGTAATATATACAATTCCATCACTATACGGCCGAATGCACCCATGTACTTGCACCCTTGTAGTTTCCACCTTGTACCTTCATCTTCCACACTTGCAACATTCACACTGGACTATATTATATATAGAATATACATATATAACATTGTAGATATGACCTCACGTCCCTAACGTTAGCTAAATAAAATATTTGAAAGCATGTAAAATGAATGAGGAGGGTGAAACCGCTGCCAATCATAAAATCCTGCTATGAAAATATGATGCGTTGGGTTCATTCCAGCGTATCAAAATACTACGGAACAAAAATCCTAAAATTAAGATCTTTCCAGGGAGATTTTCTATCTGAATTACGAAATAATGTGGCGCATTTACTGTAATGGATTTATTGTATTGTATTAATAAAACACAATTTAAATTATATATATAATTATAAATAAAAAAAATTTTTATATATTATCAATATATATTATTAAACAAGATAATATATATAAAGTATATTGATATAATAACTCCTATATATCTTATAATATAACTATATATATATGTATAAGTATATAGAATAATAATAATTTTTCAAATAAAATAATAATAATATTAATATTATAACCAATAACCATTTGCACTAAGTGCCAAATGAAATGCTTTCAATAGACGGCAATCATATTCAATATAATATATAATTCCATTCACCAGACGACATAAGCACACTTGCACCTTGTGCAAACGTTGTACTATTATACCCTTGTACCCTTCCATTCTTCCACCCTTGCACCTTTCCTCACGTCCACCAGTGCGAAGCATAAGCAATGGCATTAAATGCCAAATAAAATGCT
>CAJHZI010000405.1:0-35000 GCA_905160935.1 Enchytraeus crypticus
TATAATTCTTTACACCAGACGACATAATCACACTTGCACCATGCGCAACCCTTGTACTCTTCCAACCTTGTACCCTTCCATCCTTCCACCCTTGCACCTTTCCACACTTCCACTACAGCCAAATAAAATGCTTTCAATAGATGGCAATCATTTTCAATGTAATATATACAATTCTATTCACCATGCGGCAGATTCACCCATGCAGCTTCGCACCCTTGTACTCTTCTACCCTTGTACCCTTCCATCCTTCCACCCTTGCACCTTTCCACACTTCCACTGGTGCCAAATGAAATGCTTTCAATAGATGGCAATCATATTCAATATAATATATGATTCTATTCACCAGAAGACATAATCACACTTGCACTTTGCGCAATCCTTGTACTCTTCCACCCTTGTACCCTTCCATCGTTCCACCCTTGCACCTTTCCACACTTCCACTACTATAAATATATATATATATATATATATATATATATATATATATATATATATATATATATATATATATATATATATATATATATATATGTGACCTCCACGTTCCTAACGCTAGCTAAAGCAATATTTTGAAAGCATGTAAAAATGAAGTGAGGATCGTGAACCCTGCAGCACCACATAAAAATCTGCTACAGAAGTATGCTGCGTGGTTCATTCAAGCCTATCAAAATATTACGGAATAAATTCCTAATGTTGAAATATTCCAGGGACACATGTCTATCTGAATTACGCCTTAATGTAGCGCAATATACTTTACTGTATTGTATTGTATTGTATTAATAACACAATATATAATATTATATATATATATTATAATATATATATAACATAATATATATATATATATATATATATTTATATATAATAATAATAATTTTAATATAATAATAATAATAATAATATTAATATTATAAGCAATAACCAATTGCACTAAGTGCCAAATGAAATGCCTTCAATAGACGGCAATCATATTCATTATAATACATAATTCTTTACACCAGACGACATAATCACACTTGCACCATGCGCAACCCTTGTACTCTTCCAACCTTGTACCCTTCCATCCTTCCACCCTTGCAACTTTCCACACTTCCACTACTGCCAAATAAAATGCTTTCAATAGATGGCAATCATTTTCAATGTAGTATATACAATTCTATTCACCCACCATACGGCAGAATCACCCATGCAGCTTTGCACCCTTGTACTCTTGTACCCTTGTACCCTTCCATCTTCCACCCTTGCACCTTTCCACACTTCCACTACTATAAATATATATATATATATATATATATATACATATATATATATATACTATAAATATATATATATATATATATATATATACATATATATATATATATATATATATATATATATATATATATGACCTCCACGTCCCAAACCCTAACTAAATCAATATTTTGAAAGCATGTAAAAATGTAATGAGGATCGTGAACCCTGCAGCATCACATAAAAATCTGCTACAGAAATATGCTGCGTTGTTCATTCAAGCGTATCAAAATATTACGGAATAAAATCCTAATGTTAAGATATTCCAGGAAGGCTTGTCTAACTGAATTACGCCACAATGTAGCGTATTTTACTTTACTGTATTGCATTGTATTGTATCAATAACACAATATATAATATTATATATATATTATAATATATATAATATAATATATATAAATATATATATATATATATATATATATATATATATATATAATAATAATAATTTTAATATAATAATAATAAAAATATTAATAATATAACCAAGAACCAATTGCACTCAGTGCCAAATGAAATGCCTTCAATAGACGGCAATCATATTCAATATAATATATAATTCTATTCACCAGACGACATAATGACACTTGCACCTTGCGCAACCCTTGTACTCTTCTACCATTGCACCCTTCCATCCCTCCACCCATGCACCTTTCCACACTTCCAATACTGCTAAGTAAAATGCTTTCAATAGATGGAAATCATTTTCAATGTATTATATACAATTCCATTCACCATACGGCAGAATCACACATGCAGCTTTGCACACTTGTACTCTTATACCTTTGTACCCTTCCATCCTTCCACCCTTGCACCTTTACACACTTCCACTAGTGCCAAATAAAATGCTTTCAATAGATGGCAATCATTTTCAATGTAATATATACAATTCCATTCACCATACGGCAGAATCACCCAGGCAGCTTTGCACCCTTGTACTCTTATACCCTTGTACCCTTCCATCCTTCCACCTTTGCACCTTTCCACACTTCCACTGGTGCTAAATAAAATGCTTTCAATGGATGGCAATCATATTCAATAAAATATATAATTCTATTCACCAGACGACATAATCACACTTGCACCTTGCGCAACCCTTCTACTCTTCTACCTTTGTACCCTTCCATCCTTCCACCCTGGCACCCTTCCACACTTCCACTACTGCCAAATATAATGCTTTCAATAGATGGCAATCATTTTCAATGTAATATATACAATTCCATTCACCATACGGCAGAATCACACATGTATCTTTGCACCCTTGTACTCTTATACCCTTGTACCCTTCCATTCTTCCATCCTTGCATTTTTCCACACTTCCACTAGTGCCAAATAAAATGCTTTCAATAGATGGCAATCATTTTCAATGTAAGATATACAATTCTATTCACCATACGGCAGAATCACACATGCAACTTTGCACCCTTGTACTCTTATACCCTTGGACCCTTCCATCCTTCCACCCTTGCACCTTTCCACACTTCCACTGATGCCAAATAAAATGCTTTCAATAGATGGCAATCATTTTCAATGTAATATATACAATTCCATTCACCATACGGCAGAATCACCCATGCAGCTTTGCACCCTTGTACTCTTATACCCTTGTATCCTTCCATCCTTTCACCCTTGCACCTTTCCACACCTCCACTACAATAAATATATGTATATATATATATATATATATATATATATATATATATATATGTATGTATATATATATATATATATATATGTGACCTCCACGTTCCTAACGCTAGCTAAAGCAATATTTTGAAAGCATCTAAAAATGAAATGAGGATTGTGAACCCTGCAGCATCACATAAAAATCTGCTACAGAAATATGCTGCGTGGTTCATTCAAGCGTCTCAAAATATTACGGAATAAAATCCTAATGTTAAGATATTCGAGGGAGACTTGTCTATCTGAATTACGCCATAATGTAGCGTATATTACTTTACTGTATTGTATTGTATTGTATTAATAACACAATATATAATATTATATAGATATTATAATATATATAATATAATATATATAAATCTATATATATATATTTACATTTCATTATAATAATTGTAATATAATAATAATAATAATATTAATAATATAACCAACAACCAATTGCACTAAGTGCCAAATGAAATACTTTCAATAGACGGCAATCATATTCAATATAATATTTAATTCCATTCACCAGACGACATAATCACACTTGCACCATGCGCAAACCTTGTACTCTTCCAAACCTTGTACCCTTCCATCCTTCCACCCTTGCACCTTTCCACACTTCCACTAGTGCCAAATAAAACGCTTTCAATAGATGGCAATCATTTTCAATGCAATATATACAATTCTATTCACCATACGGCAGAATCACCCATGCAGCTTTGCACCCCTGTACTCCTATACCCTTGTACCCTTCCATCTTCCACCCTTGCACCTTTCCACACTTCCACTACTATAAATATATATATATATATATATATATATATATATATTTATATATATATATATATATATATATATATATATATATATGACCTCCACGTCCCTAACCCTAGCCAAATCAATATTTTGAAAGCATGTAAAAATGAAATGAGGATCGTGAACCCTGCGGCATCACATAAAAATCTGCTACAGAAATATGCTGCGTGGTTCATTCAAGCGAATCAAAATATTACGGAATAAAATCCTAATGTTAAGATACTCCAGGGAGGCTTGTCTAACTGAATTACGCCATAATGTAGCGTATTTTACTTTACTGTATTGCACTGTATTGTATTAATAACACAATATATAATATTATATATATATTATAATATATATAATATAATATATATAAATATATATATATATATATTTATATATAATAATAAGAATTTTAATATAATAATAATAATATTATCAATAATATAACCAAGAACCAATTGCAATCAGTGCCAAATGAAATGCTTTCAATAGACGTCAATCATATTCAACATAATATCTATTTCTATTCACCAGACGACATAATCACACTTGCACCTTGCGCAACCCTTGTACTCTTCTACCCTTGTATCCTTCCATCACTCCACCCATGCACCCTTCCACACTTCCATTACTGCCAAATAAAATGCTTTCAATAGATGGCAATCATTTTCAATGCAATATATACAATTACATTCACCATACGGCAGAATCACACATGCAACTTTGCACCCTTGTACTCTTATACCCTTGTACCCTTCCATCCTTCCACACTTGCACCTTTCCACACTTCCACTGGTGAAAATGAAATGCTTTCAATAGACGGCAATCATATTCAATATAATATATAATTCTTTTCACCAGACGACATAATCCCCCATGCATCTTTGTCCACATTGTACTCTATACCCTTGTATCCTGCCATCCGTTCAAACCTTTGCACTTTCCACACTTCCCTTCCAATAAAATATGATATATATATAATCTATATATATTACTATATATATATATATATATATATATATATATGTGACCTGCCACTTCCTAACGCTAGCTAAAGCAATATTGTGAAAGGGGCATTGAAGTGAAGTGAGGATCGTGACCCCTGCCGCACCACATAGAGATCTGCTACAGACAGTATGCTTCGTGGTTCATTCGAGCCTACAAAATATTACGGATACATTTCCTAATGTTAAATATTCCAGGACACATGTCTGTCTGAATTACGCCATAATGTGCGTAATTCCTTTACTGTATTGTATTGTATTGTATTATACACAATATATAATATTATTAATATTATAATAGATACTAACATAATATATATATATATATATATATTTATACATAATAATAATAATTTTAATATAATAATAATAATAATATTAATATTATAAGCAATAACCAATTGCACTAAGTGCCAAATGAAATGCCTTCAATAGACGGCAATCATATTCAATATAAGATATAATTCTTTACACCAGACGACATAATCACACTTGCACCATGCGCAACCCATGTACTCTTATAACCTTGTACCCTTCCATCCTTCCACCCTTGCACCTTTCCACACTTCCACTACTGCCAAATAAAATGCTTTCAATAGATGGTAATCATTTTCAATGTAGTATATACAATTCTATTCACCATACGGCAGATTCACCCATGCAGCTTTGCACCCCTGTACTCTTATACCCTTGTACCCTTCCATCCTTCCACCCTTGCACCTTTCCACACTTCCACTATTATAAATATATATATATATATATATATATATATATATATATATATATATATGAGATCCACGTCCCTAACGCTAGCTAAATCAATATTTTGAAAGCATGTAAAAGTGAAATGAGGATCGTGAACCCTGCAGCATCATATAGAAATCTGCTACAGAAATGTGCTGCGTGGTTCATTCAAGCGTATCAAAATATTACGGAATAAAATCCTAATGTTAAGATATTCCAGGGAGGCTTGTCTAACTGAATTACGCCATAATGTAGCGTATTTTACTTTACTGTATTGTACTGTATTGTATTAATAACACAATATATAATATTATATATATATTATAATATACATAATATAATATACATAAATATATATTTATATATTTATATATAATAATAATAATTTTAATATAATAATAATAATAATATTAATAATATAACCAAGAACCAATTGCACTCAGTGCCAAATGAAATGCTTTCAATAGACGGCAATCATATTCAATATAATATATAATTCTATTCACCAGACGACATAATCACACTTGCACCTTGCGCAACCCTTCTACTCTTCTACCTTTGTACCCTTCCATCCTTCCACCCTTGCACCTTTCCACACTTCCACTGCAATAAATATATATATATATATATATATATATATATATATATATATATATTTATATATATATGTGACCTCCACGTCCCTAACGCAGCTAAATCAATATTTTGAAAGCATGGAAAAATGAAATGAGAATCGTGAACCCTGCAGCATCACATAAAAATCTGCTACAGATATATGCTGCGTGGTTCATTCAAGCCCATCAAAATATTACGGAATAAATTCCTAATGTTAAGATATTCCAGGGACACATGTCTATCTGAATTACGCCATAATGTAGCGTATTATACTTTACTGTATTGTATTGTATTGTATTAATAACACAATATATAATATTATATATATAATATAATATATATATATATATATATATATATATATATATATATTTATATCATAATAATAATTTTAATATAATAATAACAATAATAATAATATTAATAATATATCCAATAGCCAATTGCACTAAGTGCCAAATGAAATGCTTTCAAAAGACGGCAATCATATTCAATATAATATGTAATTCTATTCACCCGACGACATAATCACACTTGCACCTTGCGCAACCATTCTACTCTTCTACCGTTGTACCCTTCCATCCTTCCACCCTGGCACCCTTCCACACTTCCACTACTGCCAAATATAATGCTTTCAATAGATGGCAATCATTTTCAATGTAATATAAACAATTCCATTCACCATACGGCAGAATCACACATGCAGCTTTGCACCCTTGTACTCTTATACCCTTGTACCCTTCCATCCTTCCACCCTTGCACCTTTCCACACTTCCACTAGTGCCAAATAAAATGCTTTCAATAGATGGAAATCATTTTCAATGTAATATATACAATTCCATTCACCATACGGCAGAATCAAACATGCAGCTATGCACCCTTGTACTCTTATACCCTTGTACCCTTCCATCTTCCACACTTGCACCTTTCCACACTTCCACTACTATAAATAAATATCTATATATATATATATATATATATATATATATATATATATATATATATATGTGACCTCCACGTTCCTAACGCTAGCTAAAGCAATATTTTGAAAGCATGTAAAAATGAAATGAGGATCGTGAACCCTGTAGCATCATGTAAAAATCTGCTACAGAAATATGCTGCGTGGTTCATTCAAGCGTATCAAAATATTACGGAATAAAATCCTAATGTTAAGATATTCCAGGGAGGCTTGTCTAACTGAATTACGCCATAATGTAGCGTATTTTACTTTACTGTATTGCACTGTATTGTATTAATAACACAATATATAATATTGTATATATATATTATAATATATATAATATAATATATATAAATATATATATATATTGATATATAATAATAATAATTTTAATATAATATTAATAATATTATTAATAATATAACCAAGAACCAATTGCACTCAGTGCCAAATGAAATGCTTTCAATAGACGGCAATCATATTCAATACAATATATAATTCTATTCACCAGACGACATAATCACACTTGCACCTTGCGCAACCCTTGTACTCTTCTACCCTTGTACCCTTCCATCCCTCCACCCATGCACCCTTCCACACTTTCATTACTGCCAAATAAAATGCTTTCAATAGATGGCAATCATTTTCAATGTAATATATACAATTCCATTCACCATACGGCAGAATCACATATGCAGCTTTGCACCCTTGTACTCTTATACCCTTGTACCCTTCCATCCTTCCACCCTTGCACCTTTCCACATTTCCACTACATAAAATATATATATATAATATATAATTAAGTTATATATATATATCCTCTCTATATATATATAGATATATTCAATAATATATTATATCTCTCTCTCTTCTCTCTTCTCTCTCGTAATTATATAATATATATATATATATCTATATTAGATATATATATATATATTATATATATATGTGACCTCCACGTTCATAAAGCTAGCTATAAAGCAATATTGAAACAGTAAAATAAGTGCGGATCGTGAACCCTGCAGCACCCATATAAATCTTGCAACAGAAGTATGCTGCGTGGTCATTCAAGCCTATCAAAATATTACGGAAAATAAATCCTGTGTTAAAAATTCCAGGGACACAGTCTATCTGAATTACGACTTAAAGTAGCGTATATACTTTACGGTATTGTATTGTATTGTATTGCATTAATAACACAATATATAATATTACATATATATTATAATATATATATAACATAATATATATATATATATATATATATATATATATATATATATATATTTATATATAATAATAATAATTTTAATATAATAATAATAATAATAATATTAATATTATAAGCAATAACAAATTGCACTAAGTGCCAAATGAAATGCCTTCAATAGACGGCAATCATATTCAATATAATGTATAATTCTTTACACCAGACGACATAATCACACTTGCACCATGCGCAACCCTTGTACTCTTCCAACCTTGTACCCTTCCATCCTTCCACCCTTGCAAATTTCCACACTTCCACTACTGCCAAATAAATGCTTTCAATAGATGGTAATCATTTTCAATGTAGTATATACAATTCTATTCACCATACGGCAGATTTACCCATGCAGCTTTGCACCCCTGTAATCCTATACCCTTGTACCCTTCCATCTTCCACCCTGGCACCCTTCCGCACTTCCACAACTGCCAAATATAATGCTTTCAATAGATGGCAATAATTTTCAATGTAATATATACAATTCCATTCACCATACGGCAGAATCACACAAGCAGCTTTTCACCCTTGTACTCTTATACCCTTGTACCCTTCCATCCTTCCACCCTTGCACCTTTCCACACTTCCACTAGTGCCAAATAAAATGCTTTCAATAGATGGCAATCATTTTCAATGTAATATATACAATTCCATTCACCATACGGCAGAATCACCCATGCAGCTTTGCACCCTTGTACTCTTATATCCTTGTACACTTCCATCCTTTCACCCTTGCACCTTTCCACACTTCCGCTACAATAAATATATATATATATATATATAAATATAAATATATATATATATATATATATATATATATATATATATATATATATATATATATATATGTGACCTCCACGTTCCTAACGCTAGCTAAAGCAATATTTTGAAAGCATGTAAAAATGAAGTGAGGATCGTGAACCCTGCAGCACCACATAAAAATCTGCTACAGAAGTATGCTGCGTGGTTCATTCAAGCCTACCAAAATATTACGGAATAAATTCCTAATGTTAAAATATTCCAGGGACACATGTCTATCTGAATTACGCCATAATGTAGCGTAATATACTTTACTGTATTGTACTGTATTGTATTAATAACACAATATATAATATTATATATATATTATAATATATATATAACATTATATATATATATATATATATATATATTTATATATAATAATAATAATTTTAATATAATAATAATAATAATATTAATATTATAAGCAATAACCAATTGCACTAAGTGCCAAATGAAATGCCTTCAAGAGACGGCAATCATATTCAATATAATACATAATTCTTTACAACAGACGACATAATCACTCTTGCACCATGCGCAACCCTTGTACTCTTCCAACCTTGTACCCTTCCATCCTTCCACCCTTGCACCTTTCCACACTTCCACTGATGCCAAATAATATGCTTTCAATAGATGGCTATCATTTTCAATGTAATATATACAATTCCATTCACCATACGGCAGAATCACCCATGCAGCTTTGCACCCTTGTACTCTTATACCCTTGTATCCTTCCATCCTTTCACCCATGCACCTTTCCACACCTCCACTACAATAAATATATGTATATATATATCTATATATATATATATATATATATATATATATATATGACCTCCACGTTCCTAACGCTAGCTAAATCAATATTTTGAAAGCATGTAAAAATGAAATGAGGATCGTGAACCCTGTAGCATCATATAAAAATCTGCTACAGAACTATGCTGCGTGGTTCATTCAAGCCTATCAAAATATTACGGAATAAAATCCTAATGTTAAGATATTCCAGGTAGGCTTGTCTAACTGAATTACGAGATAATGTAGCGTATTTTATTTTACTGTATTGCACTCTATTGTATTATTAACACAATATATAATATTATATATATATTATAATATATATAATATAATATATATAAATATATATATATATATATATTTATATATAATAATAATAAATTTAATATAATAATAATAATAATATTAATAATATATCCAATAGCCAATTGCACTAAGTGCCAAATGAAATGCTTTCAAAAGACGGCAATCATATTCAATATAATATATATTTCTATTCACCAGACGACATAATCACACTTGCACCTTGCGCAACCCTTCCACTCTTCTACCTTTGTACCCTTCCATCCTTCCACCCTGGCACCCCTCCACACTTCCATTACTGCCAAATATAATGCCTTCCATAGATGGCAATCATTTTCAATGTAATATATACAATTCCATTCACCATACGGCAGAATCACACATGCAGCTTTGCACCCTTGTACTCCTATACCTTTGTACCCTTCCATCCTTCCACCCTGGCACCCTTCCACACTTCCACTACAGCCAAATAAAATGCTTTCAATAGTTGGCAATCATTTTCAATGTAATATATACAATTCCATTCACCTTACGGCAGAATCACCCATGTAACTTTGCACCCTTGTAGTCTTTTACCCTTGTAACCTTCCATCCTTCCACACTTGCAACGTTCCACACTTGCACTACTATAAATATATATATATATATATATATATATATATATATATATATATATATATATATATATATGACCTCCACGTCCCTAACCCTAGCTAAATCAATATTTTGAAAGCATGTAAAAATGCAATGAGGATCGTGAACCCTGAAGCATCACATAAAAATCTGCTAAAGAAATATGCTGCGTGGTTCATTCAAGCGTATCAAAATATTACGGAATAAAATCCTAATGTTAAGATATTCCAGGGAGGCTTGTCTAACTGAATTACGAGATAATGTAGCGTATTTTATTTTACTGTATTGCACTGTATTGTATTAATAACACAATATATAATATATATATATAATTATATAATATAATATTATAACATAAATAATATATATTTATATATAATAATAATAATTTAATATATTAAACATAATAATATTACTAATATCAACACGACCATTTGCACTAAGTGGCAAATGAAATGCTTTCAATAGACGGCAATCATATTCAATATAATATATAATTCTTTTCACCAGACGACATAATCACACTTACACCTTGCGCAACCCTTCTACTCTTCTACCTTTGTACCCTTCCATCCTTCCAACCTGGCACCCTTCCACACTTCCACTACTGCCAAATATAATGCTTTCAATAGATGGCAATCATCTTCAATGTAATATATACAATTCCATTCACCATACGGCAGAATCACACATGCAGCTTTGCACCCTTGTACTCTTATACCCTTGTACCCTTCCATCCTTCCACCCTTCCACCTTTCCACACTTCCAATAGTGCCAAATAAAATGCTTTCAATAGACGGCAATCATATTCAATATAATATATAATTCTATTCACCAGACGACATAATCACACTTGCACCTTGCGCAACCTTTGTACTCTTTTACCCTTGTACCCTTTCATCCCTCCACCCATGCACCCTTCCACACTTCCATTACTGCGAAATAAAATGCTTTCAATAGATGGCAATCATTTTCAATGTAACATATAGAATTCCATTCACCATACGGCAGAATCACCCATGCAGCTTTGCACCCTTGTACTCTTATACCCTTGTACACTTCCATCCTTTCACCCTTGCACCTTTCACCCTTCCACTACAAGAAATATATATAATATATATTATATATATATATATATATATATATATATAAAATATATTATATACTATATATATAATCTATTATATATATATATAGATCTATATATATAGTATATATATAGATATAATGTGACCTCCAAGTTCATAACGCGAGCTAAAGCACATTTTGAACGGCTGTAAAATAAATGAAATGAGGATCGTGACCCTTGCAGCAACCACATAAAATCTGCTATAGATAGATGTCGGCGTGGTTCATTCAAGCTATCAAAATATTACGGGACTAAATTCCTAATGTTTAAAAATTCAGGGGGACAACATTCTATCTGAATACGCAATAATGTAGCGTATATAATTTACTTATGTATGGTATTGTATAATAACACAATATAGAATATGAGATATATATATGATAATATATATAAACATAATATAATATATATATATATTATACTATATATTATTTTATATATAATAATATAATTTATATAATAATAATATAATAAAATTAATATTATAGCAATAAACCATGCACTACGTGCCAAAGAAATGCTTAAATAGACGGCAATCAGATCAATATAATATATAATTCTTTACCACAGACGACCATAATAACACTGGACACATGCGCAACATTGGACTTTCCAACTTGTACCTTTCCATACTCCACCCTGCAAATTTCCACACCTTCCACTAACTGCCAAAACAAAATAAATGCTTCAATCAGATGGTAATCATTTTCAATGTGTTATTACAATTATTGACCATACGGCAGATTACCCCCCAGCAGCTTTGAACCCCTGTAATCTTATACCATTTGTACCCTTCCATCTTCACCCTTGCACCTTTTCACACTTCACTATTATAAAATATATTATATATATATTAATATATATATAATCTATATATATATATATATATATATATATAGAGATCCACGGCCTAACGATAGCTAAATCAATATTTTGAAAGCATGGAAAAATGAAATGAGAATCGTGAACCCTGCAGCATCACATAAAAATCTGCTACAGATATATGCTGCGTGGTTCATTCAAGCCCATCAAAATATTACGGAATAAATTCCTAATGTTAAGATATTCCAGGGACACATGTCTATCTGAATTACGCCATAATGTAGCGTATTATACTTTACTGTATTGTATTGTATTGTATTAATAACACAATATATAATATTATATATATAATATAATATATATATATATATATATATATATATATATATATATTTATATCATAATAATAATTTTAATATAATAATAACAATAATAATAATATTAATAATATATCCAATAGCCAATTGCACTAAGTGCCAAATGAAATGCTTTCAAAAGACGGCAATCATATTCAATATAATATGTAATTCTATTCACCCGACGACATAATCACACTTGCACCTTGCGCAACCATTCTACTCTTCTACCGTTGTACCCTTCCATCCTTCCACCCTGGCACCCTTCCACACTTCCACTACTGCCAAATATAATGCTTTCAATAGATGGCAATCATTTTCAATGTAATATATACAATTCCATTCACCATACGGCAGAATCACACATGCAGCTTTGCACCCTTGTACTCTTATGCCCTTGTACCCTTCCATCCTTCCACCCTTGCACCTTTCCACACTTCCACTAGTGCCAAATAAAATGCTTTCAATAGATGGCAATCATTTTCAATGTAATATATACAATTCCATTCACCATACGGCAGAATCACCCATGCAGCTTTGCACCCTTGTACTCTAATACCCTTGTACACTTCCATCCTTTCACCCTTGCACCTTTCCACACTTCCTCTACAATAAATATATATATATATATATATATATATATATATATATATAAATATATATATATATATATATATATATATATAAATATGTGACCTTCACGTTCCTAATGCTAGCTAAAGCAATATTTTGAAAGCATGTAAAAGTGAAATGAGGATCGTGAACCCTGCAGCACCACATAAAAATCTGCTATAGAAATATGCTGCGTGGTTCATTCAAGCGTATCAAAATTTTACGGAATAAAATCCTAATTTTAAGATATTCCAGGGAGACTTGTCTATCTGAATTACGCGATAATGTGGCGTATTTTACTGTACTGTATTGTATTGTATTGTATTAATAACACAATATATAATATTATAAATATATGTTATAATATATATATAACATAATATATATATATATATATATATATATATTTATATATAATAATAATAATTTTTATATAATAATAATAATAATATTAATAATATAAGCAATAACTAATTGCACTAAGTGCCAAATGAAATGCCTTCAATAGACGGCAATCATATTCAATATAATATATAATTCTTTTCACCAGACAACATAATCACACTTGCACAATGCGCAACCCTTGTACTCTTCCAACCTTGTACCCTTCCATCCTTCCACCCTTGCACCTTTCCACACTTCCACTACAATATATATATATATATATATATATATATATATATATATATATATATATATATATATGTGACCTCCACGTTCCTAACGCTAGCTAAAGCAATATTTTGAAAGCATGGAAAAATGAAATGAGAATCGTGAACCCTGCAGCATCACATAAAAATCTGCTACATAAATATGCTGCGTGGTTCATTCAAGCCTATCAAAATATTACGGAATAAATTCCTTATGTTAAAATATTCCAGGGACACATGTCTCTCTGAATTACCCCATAATGTAGCGTAATATACTTTACTGTATTGTATTATATTGTATTAATAACACACTATATAATATTATATATATATTATAATATATATATAACATAATATATATATATATATATATATATATATATATATATTTATATATAATAATAGTAATTTTAATATAATAATAATAATAATATTAATATTATAAGCAATAACCAATTGCACTAAGTGCCAAATGTAATGCCTTCAATAGACGGCAATCATATTCATTATAATACATAATTCTTTACACCAGACGACATAATCACACTTGCACCATGCGCAACCCTTGTACTCTTCCAACCTTGTACCCTTCCATCCTTCCACCCTTGCAACTTTCCACACTTCCACTACTGCCAAGTAAAATGCTTTCAATAGATGGCAATCATTTTCAATGTAGTATATACAATTCTATTCACCCACCATACGGCAGAATCACCCATGCAGCTTTGCACCCTTGTACTCTTATACCCTTGTACCCTTCCATCTTCCACCCTTGCACCTTTCCACACTTCCATACTATAAAATATATATATATAATATAGTATATTATATATATATATATACATATATATATATCATATATATATATATAGATATATATATATATATATATATATGACTATACGGTCCCAAATCCTAGCTAAATCAATATTTTGAAAGCATGTAAAAATGAAATGAGGATCGTGAACCCTGTAGCATCATATAAGAATCTGCTACAGAAATATGCTGCGTGGTTTATTCAAGCGTATCAAAATATTACGGAATAAAATCCTAATGTTAAGATATTCCAGGGAGGCTTGTCTAACTGAATTACGCCATAATGTAGCGTATTTTACTTTACTGTATTGCACTGTATTGTATTAATAACACAATATATAATATTGTATATATATATTATAATATATATAATATAATATATATAAATATATATATATATTTATATATAATAGTAATAATTTTAATATAATATTAATAATATTATTAATAATATAACCAAGAACCAATTGCACTCAGTGCCAAATGAAATGCTTTCAATAGACGGCAATCATATTCAATACAATATATAATTCTATTCACCAGACGACATAATCACACTTGTACCTTGCGCAACCCTTGTACTCTTCTACCCTTCCATCCCTCCACCCTTGCACCCTTCCACACTTCCATTACTGCCAAATAAAATGCTTTCAATAGATGGCAATCATTTTCAATGTAATATATACAATTTCATTCCCCATACGGCAGAATCACACATGCAGCTTTGCACCCTTGTACTCTTATACCCTTGTACCCTTCCATCCTTGCACCCTTGCACCCTTCCACACTTCCACTAGTGCCAAAATAAAATGCTTCAATAGATGGCATAATTTCAATGTAATATAACAATCCATTCACCATTACGGAAGAATCACGTATGCAGCTTTGCACCGTACTCATATACCTTGTACACTTCCAGCCATTCACACTTGCACCTTTCCACCTTCCACTACAATTAAATAATGTACTAAATATATATATATAATATATTATAAAATATATATATATAATATATATATATATACTATAATATATATATGTGACCTCCAGTTCCTAACGCTAGGCTAAAGCAATATTTTGAAAGCATTATAAAAATGAACATGAGGGTCGTGAACCCTGCAGCACCAACATAAAAATCTGTATAGATATTGCGCGTGGTTCATTCAAGCCTATCAAAATAACGGAATAAATTCCTAATGCTAAAATATTCAAGGGAACATTCTTCTGAAGACGCATAATGTAGCGTTATCTACTTTACTTTATTGTATTGTATTGTATTAATAACACAATATATAATATTATATATATATATTATAATATATATATAACATAATATATATATATATATATATATATATTTATATATAATAATAATAATTTTAATATAATAATAATAATAATAATATTAATATTATAAGCAATAACAAATTGCACTAAGTGCCAAATGAAATGCCTTCAATAGACGGCAATCATATTCAATATAATGTATAATTCTTTACACCAGACGACATAATCACACTTGCACCATGCGCAACCCTTGTACTCTTCCAACCTTGTACCCTTCCATCCTTCCACCCTTGCAAATTTCCACACTTCCACTACTGCCAAATAAATGCTTTCAATAGATGGTAATCATTTTCAATGTAGTATATACAATTCTATTCACCATACGGCAGATTTGCCCATGCAGCTTTGCACCCCTGTAATCTTATACCCTTGTACCCTTCCATCTTCCACCCTTGCACCTTTCCACTCTTCCACTATTATAAATATATATATATATATATATATATATATATATATATATATATATATATATGACCTCCACGTCCCTAACCCTAGCTAAATCAATATTTTGAAAGCATGTAAAAATGAAATGAAGATCGTGAACCCTGCAGCATCACATAAAATTCTGCTACAGAAATATGCTGCGTGGTTCATTCAAGCGCATCAAAATATTACGGAATAAAATCCTAATGTTAAGATATTCCAGGTAGGCTTGTCTAACTGAATTACGCCATAATGTAGCGTATTTTACTTTACTGTATTGTATTGTATTGTATTAGTAACACAATATATAATATTATATATATATATATTATAATATATATAATATAATATATATAAATATATATATATATTTATATATAATAATAATAATTTTAATATAATAATAACAATAATATTAATAATATGTCCAATGGCCAATTGCACTAAGTGCCAAATGAAATGCTTTCAAAAGACGGCAATCATATTCAATATAATATATAATTCTATTCACCCGACGACATAATCACACTTGCACCTTGCGCAACCCTTCTACTCTTCTACCTTTGTACCCTTCCATCCTTCCACCCTGGCACCCTTCCACACTTCCACTACTGCCAAATATAATGCCTTCAATAGATGGCAATCATTTTCAATGTAATATATACAATTCCATTCACCATACGGCATAATCACACATGCAGCTTTGCACCCTTGTACTCTTACACCTTTGTACCCTTCCAGCCTTCCACCCTGGCACCCTTCCACACTTCCACTACTGCCAAATATAATGCTTTCAATAAATGGCAATCATTTTCAATGTAATATATACAATTCCATTCACCATACGGCAGAATCACACATGCAGCTTTGCACCCTTGTACTCTTATGCCCTTGTACCCTTCCATCCTTCCACCCTTGCACCTTTCCACACTTCCACTAGTGCCAAATAAAATGCTTTCAATAGATGGCAATCATTTTCAATGTAATATATACAATTCCATTCACCATACGGCAGAATCACCCATGCAGCTTTGCACCCTTGTACTCTTATACCCTTGTACACTTCCATCCTTTCACCCTTGCACCTTTCCACACTTCCTCTACAATAAATATATATATATATATATATATATATATATATATATATATATATAAATATATATATATATATATATATATATATATATATAAATATGTGACCTTCACGTTCCTAACGCTAGCCAAAGCAATATTTTGAAAGCATGTAAAAATGAAATGAGGATCGTGAACCCTGCAGCACCACATAAAAATCTGCTATAGATATATGCTGCGTGGTTCATTCAAGCCTATCAAAATATTACGGAATAAATTCCTAATGTTAAAATATTCCAGGGACACATGTCTATCTGAATTGCGCCATAATGTAGCGTAATATACTTTACTGTATTGTATTGTATTGCATTAATAACACAATATATAATATTATATATATATTATAATATATATATAACATAATATATATATATATATATATATATATTTATATATAATAATAATAATTTTAATATAATAATAATAATAATAATAATATTAATAATATAACCAAGAACCAATTGCACTCAGTGCCAAATGAAATGCTTTCAATAGACGGCAATCATATTCAATATAATATATAATTCTTTACACAAGACGACATAATCACACTTGCACTTTGCGCAACCCTTGTACTCTTCCACCCTTGTACCCTTCCATCGTTCCACCCTTGCACCTTTCCACACTTCCACTACAATATATATATATATATATTTATATATATATATATATATATGTGACCTCCACGTTCCTAACGCTAGCTAAAGCAATATTTTGAAAGCATGGAAAAATGAAATGAGAATCGTGAACCCTGCAGCATCACATAAAAATCTGCTGCATAAATATGCTGCGTGGTTCATTCAAGCCTATCAAAATATTACGGAATAAATTCCTAATGTTAAAATATTCCAGGGACACATGTCTATCTGAATTACGCCATAATGTAGCGTAATATACTTTACTGTATTGTATTATATTGTATTAATAACACACTATATAATATTATATATATATTATAATATATATATAACATAATATATATATATATATATATATATATATATATATATTTATATATAATAATAGTAATTTTAATATAATAATAATAATAATATTAATATTATAAGCAATAACCAATTGCACTAAGTGCCAAATGTAATGCCTTCAATAGACGGCAATCATATTCATTATAATACATAATTCTTTACACCAGACGACATAATCACACTTGCACCATGCGCAACCCTTGTACTCTTCCAACCTTGTACCCTTCCATCCTTCCACCCTTGCAACTTTCCACACTTCCACTACTGCCAAATAAAATGCTTTCAATAGATGGCAATCATTTTCAATGTAGTATATACAATTCTATTCACCCACCATACGGCAGAATCACCCATGCAGCTTTGCACCCTTGTACTCTATACCCTGTACCCTTCCATCTTCAACCCTTGCACATCCTTCCACACTTAGTATATTATATCTATATCTATATATCATCACTATACATATATTATATATATATATATATATATATATATATATATATATATATATATGTGACCTCCACGTCCCTAACGCTAGCTAAATCAATATTTTGAAAGCATGTAAAAATGAAATGAGGATCGTGAACCCTGTAGCATCATATAAAAATCTGCTACAGAAATATGCTGCGTGGTTCATTCAAGCGTATCAAAATATTACGGAATAAAATCCTAATGTTAAGATATTCCAGGGAGGCTTGTCTAACTGAATTACGAGATAATGTAGCGTATTTTATTTTACTGTATTGCACTGTATTGTATTAATAACACAATATATAATATTACATATATATTATAATATATATATAACATAATATATATATATATATAAATATATATATATATATATATATATTTATATAATAATAATAATTTTAATATAATAACAATAATAATATTAATAATATAAGAAATAGCTAATTGCACTAGGTGCCAAATGAAATGACTTCAATAGACGGCAATCATATTCAATATAATATATAATTCTTTTCACCAGACGACATAATCACACTTGCACCATGCGCAACCCTTGTACTCTTTCACCCTTGTACCCTTCCATCCTTCCACCCTGGCACCTTTCCACACTTCCACTACTGCCAAATAAAATGCTTTCAATAGATGGCAATCATTTTCAATGTAATATATACAATTCCATTCACCATACACAGAATTTGCAACTTTACATACTGAATACCCTTGCACGGTGCCAAATAAAATGCTTTCAATAGACGGCAATCATATTCAATATAATATATAATTCTATTCACCAGACGACATAATCACACTTGCACCTTGCGCAACCCTTCTACTCTTCTACCTATGTAACCTTCCATCCTTCCACCCTGGCACCCTTCCACATTTCCACTACTGCCAAATATAATGCTTTCAATAGATGGCAATCATTTTCAATGTAATTTATACAATTCCTATCACCATTCGGCAGAATCACACATGCAGCTTTGCACCCTTGTACTCTTATACCCTTGTACCCTTCCATCCTCGACCCTTGCACCTTTCCACATATCCACTACTATAAATATATATATATATATATATATATATATATATATATATATATATATATATATATATATATATATATATATATATATGACCTCCACGTCCCCAACCCTAGCTAAATCAATATTTTGAAAGCATGTAAAAATGAAATGAAGATCGTGAACCCTGCAGCATCACATAAAAATCTGCTACAGAAATATGCAGCGTGGTTCATTCCAGCGCATCAAAATATTACAAAATAAAATCCTAATGTTAAGATATTCCAGGGAGGCTTGTCTAACTGAATTACGCCATAATGTAGCGTATTTTACTTTACTGTATTGCACTGTATTGTATTAATAACACAATATATAATATTATATACATATTATAATATATATAATATAATATATATAAATATATATATATATATATATATATATATATATTTATATATAATAATAATAATTTTGATATAATAATAATAATAATAATATTAATAATATATCCAATAGCCAATTGCACTAAGTGCCAAATGAAATGCTTTCAATAGACGGCAATCATATTCAATATAATATATAATTCTATTCACCAGACGACATAATCACACTTGCACCTTGCGCAACCCTTCTACTCTTCTGCCCTTGTACCCTTCCATCCTTCCACCCTGGCACCCCTCCACACTTCCATTACTGCCAAATATAATGCCTTCCATAGATGGCAATCATTTTCAATGTAATATATACAATTCCATTCACCATACGGCAGAATCACACATGCAGCTTTGCACCCTTGTACTCTTATACCTTTGAACCATTCCATCCTTCCACCCTGGCACCCTTCCACACTTCCACTACTGCCAAATATAATGCTTTCAATAGATGGCAATCATTTTCAATGTAATATATACAATTCCATTCACCATACGGCAGAATCACACATGCAGCTTTGCACCATTGTACTCTTATACCCTTGTACCCTTCCATCCTTCCACCCTTGCACCTTTCCACACTTCCACTAGTGCCAAATAAAATGCTTTCAATGTAATATATACAATTACAATGTAATATATACAATTGTATATATTACATTTTCAATGTAATATATACAATTCCATTCACCATACGGCAAAATCACCCATGCAGCTTTGCACCCTTGTACTCTTATACCCTTGTACCCTTCCATCCTTTCACCCTTGCACCTTTCCACACTTCCACTACAATAAATATATATATGTATATATATCTCTATATATATATATATATCTTTATATATATATATATATATATATATATATATATATGTGACCTCCACGTTCCTAACGCTAGCTAAAGCAATATTTTGAAAGCATGTAAAAATGAGGTGAGGATCGTGAACCCTGCAGCACCACATAAAAATCTGCTACAGAAGTATGCTGCGTGGTTCATTCAAGCCTATCAAAATATTACGGAATAAATTTTAATGTTAAAATATTCCAGGGACACATGTCTATCTGAATTACGCCATAATGTAGCGTAATATACTTTACTGTATTGTATTGTATTGTATTAATAACACAATATATAATATTATATATATATTATAATATATATAACATAATATATATATATATATATATATATATATTTATATAAATAATAATAATAATTTTAATATAATAATAATAATAATTTTAATATTATAAGCAATAATCAATTGCACTAAGTGCCAAATGAAATGCCTTCAATAGACGGCAATCATATTCAATATAATATATAATTCTTTACACCAGACGACATAATCACACTTGCACCTTGCGCAACCCTTGTACTCTTCCAACCTTGTACCCTTCCATCCTTCCACCCTTGCACCTTTCCACACTTCCACTACTGCCAAATAAAATGCTTTCAATAGATGGCAATCATTTTCAATGTAATATATACAATTACATTCACCATACGGCAGAATCACACATGCAGCTTTGCACCCTTGTACTCTTATACCCTTGTACCCTTCCATCCCTCCACCCTTGCACCTTTCCACACTTCCACTAGTGCCAAATAAAATGCTTTCAATGTAATATATACAATTACAATGTAATATATACAATTGTATATATTACATTTTCAATGTAATATATACAATTCCATTCACCATACGGCAGAATCACACATGCAGCTTTGCACCCATGTACCCTTCTACCCTTGTACCCGGCCATCTTCCACCCTTGCACCTTTCCACACTTCCCTACTACAATATATATATATATATATATATATATATATATATATATATATATATATATATATATATATATATATATGTGACCTCCACATCCCTAACCCTAGCTAAATCAATATTTTGAAAGCATGTAAAAATGCAATGAGGATCGTGAACCCTGCAGCATCACATAAAAATCTGCTAAAGAAATATGCTGCGTGGTTCATTCAAGCGTATCAAAATATTACGGAATAAAATCCTAATGTTAAGATATTCCAGATAGGCTTGTCTAACTGAATTACGCCATAATGTAGCGAATTTTACTTTACTGTATTGTACTGTATTGTGCTAATAACACAATATATAATATTATATATATATTATAATATATATAATATAATATTTATAAATATATATATATATATATTTATATATAATAATAATAATTTTAATATAATAATAATACTAATAATAATAATATAACCAAGAACCAATTGCACAAGTGCCAAATGAAATGCTTTCAATAGACGGCAATCATATTCAATATAATATATAATTCTATTCACCAGACGACATAATTACACTTGCACCTTGCGCAACCTTTGTACTCTTTTACCCTTGTACCCTTTCATCCCTCCACCCATGCACCCTTCCACACTTCCAGTACTGCGAAATAAAATGCTTTCAAAAGATGGCAATCATTTTCAATGTAATATATAGAATTCCATTCACCATACGGCAGAATCACCCATGCAGCTTTGCACCCTTGTACTCTTATACCCTTGTACACTTCCATCCATTCACCCTTGCACCTTTCCACCCTTCCACTACAATAAATATATATATATATATATATATATATAAATTTATATATATATATCTCTCTCTATATATATATATATATATATAAATATATATATATATCTCTCTCTCTCTCTCTCTCTCTCTCTCTATATATATATATATATATATATATATATATATATATATATATATATATATGTGACCTCCACGTTCATAAAGCTAGCTAAAGCAATATTTTGAAAGCATGTAAAAATGAAGTGAGGATCGTGAACCCTGCAGCACCACATATAAATCTGCAACAGAAGTATGCTGCGTGGTTCATTCAAGCCTATCAAAATATGACGGAATAAATTCCTGTGTTAAAATATTCCAGGGACACATGTCTATCTGAATTACGCCATAATGTAGCGTAATATACTTTACTGTATTGTATTGTATTGTATTAATAACACAATATATAATATTACATATATATTATAATATATATATAACATAATATATATATATATATATATATATATATATATATATATATATATTTATATATAATAATAATAATTTTAATATAATAATAATAATAATAATATTAATATTATAAGCAATAACAAATTGCACTAAGTGCCAAATGAAATGCCTTCAATAGACGGCAATCATATTCAATATAATGTATAATTCTTTACACCAGACGACATAATCACACTTGCACCATGCGCAACCCTTGTACTCTTCCAACCTTGTACCCTTCCATCCTTCCACCCTTGCAAATTTCCACACTTCCACTACTGCCAAATAAATGCTTTCAATAGATGGTAATCATTTTCAATGTAGTATATACAATTCTATTCACCATACGGCAGATTTACCCATGCAGCTTTGCACCCCTGTAATCCTATACCCTTGTACCCTTCCATCTTCCACCCTGGCACCCTTCCGCACTTCCACAACTGCCAAATATAATGCTTTCAATAGATGGCAATAATTTTCAATGTAATATATACAATTCCATTCACCATACGGCAGAATCACACAAGCAGCTTTTCACCCTTGTACTCTTATACCCTTGTACCCTTCCATCCTTCCACCCTTGCACCTTTCCACACTTCCACTAGTGCCAAATAAAATGCTTTCAATAGATGGCAATCATTTTCAATGTAATATATACAATTCCATTCACCATACGGCAGAATCACCCATGCAGCTTTGCACCCTTGTACTCTTATATCCTTGTACACTTCCATCCTTTCACCCTTGCACCTTTCCACACTTCCGCTACAATAAATATATATATATATATATATAAATATAAATATATATATATATATATATATATATATATATATATATATATATATATATATATATATGTGACCTCCACGTTCCTAACGCTAGCTAAAGCAATATTTTGAAAGCATGTAAAAATGAAGTGAGGATCGTGAACCCTGCAGCACCACATAAAAATCTGCTACAGAAGTATGCTGCGTGGTTCATTCAAGCCTACCAAAATATTACGGAATAAATTCCTAATGTTAAAATATTCCAGGGACACATGTCTATCTGAATTACGCCATAATGTAGCGTAATATACTTTACTGTATTGTACTGTATTGTATTAATAACACAATATATAATATTATATATATATTATAATATATATATAACATTATATATATATATATATATATATATATTTATATATAATAATAATAATTTTAATATAATAATAATAATAATATTAATATTATAAGCAATAACCAATTGCACTAAGTGCCAAATGAAATGCCTTCAAGAGACGGCAATCATATTCAATATAATACATAATTCTTTACAACAGACGACATAATCACTCTTGCACCATGCGCAACCCTTGTACTCTTCCAACCTTGTACCCTTCCATCCTTCCACCCTTGCACCTTTCCACACTTCCACTGATGCCAAATAATATGCTTTCAATAGATGGCTATCATTTTCAATGTAATATATACAATTCCATTCACCATACGGCAGAATCACCCATGCAGCTTTGCACCCTTGTACTCTTATACCCTTGTATCCTTCCATCCTTTCACCCATGCACCTTTCCACACCTCCACTACAATAAATATATGTATATATATATCTATATATATATATATATATATATATATATATATATGACCTCCACGTTCCTAACGCTAGCTAAATCAATATTTTGAAAGCATGTAAAAATGAAATGAGGATCGTGAACCCTGTAGCATCATATAAAAATCTGCTACAGAACTATGCTGCGTGGTTCATTCAAGCCTATCAAAATATTACGGAATAAAATCCTAATGTTAAGATATTCCAGGTAGGCTTGTCTAACTGAATTACGAGATAATGTAGCGTATTTTATTTTACTGTATTGCACTCTATTGTATTATTAACACAATATATAATATTATATATATATTATAATATATATAATATAATATATATAAATATATATATATATATATATTTATATATAATAATAATAAATTTAATATAATAATAATAATAATATTAATAATATATCCAATAGCCAATTGCACTAAGTGCCAAATGAAATGCTTTCAAAAGACGGCAATCATATTCAATATAATATATATTTCTATTCACCAGACGACATAATCACACTTGCACCTTGCGCAACCCTTCCACTCTTCTACCTTTGTACCCTTCCATCCTTCCACCCTGGCACCCCTCCACACTTCCATTACTGCCAAATATAATGCCTTCCATAGATGGCAATCATTTTCAATGTAATATATACAATTCCATTCACCATACGGCAGAATCACACATGCAGCTTTGCACCCTTGTACTCCTATACCTTTGTACCCTTCCATCCTTCCACCCTGGCACCCTTCCACACTTCCACTACAGCCAAATAAAATGCTTTCAATAGATGGCAATCATTTTCAATGTAATATATACAATTCCATTCACCATACGGCAGAATCACACATGCAGCTTTGCACCCTTGTACTCTTATACCCTTGTACCCTTCCATCCTTCCACCCTTGCACCTGTAAACACTTCCACTACTATAAATATATATACATATATATATATATATATATATATATATATATATATATATATATATATATATATATATATATGACCTCCACGTCCCTAACCCTAGCTAAATCAATATTTTGAAAGCATGTAAAAATGCAATGAGGATCGTGAACCCTGAAGCATCACATAAAAATCTGCTAAAGAAATATGCTGCGTGGTTCATTCAAGCGTATCAAAATATTACGGAATAAAATCCTAATGTTAAGATATTCCAGGGAGGCTTATCTAACTGAATTACGCCATAATGTAGCGAATTTTACTTTAATGTATTGTACTGTATTGTGTTAATAACACAATATATAATATTATATATATTATAATATATATAATATAATATTTATAAATATATATATATATATATTTATATATAATAATAATAATTTTAATATATTAATAATAATAATATTAATAATATAACCAAGAACCAATTGCACTCAGTGCCAAATGAAATGCTTTCAATAGACGGCAATCATATTCAATATAATATATAATTCTATTCACCAGACGACATAATCACACTTGCACCTTGCGCAACCCTTCTACTCTTCTACCTTTGTACCCTTCCATCCTTCCAACCTGGCACCCTTCCACACTTCCACTACTGCCAAATATAATGCTTTCAATAGATGGCAATCATCTTCAATGTAATATATACAATTCCATTCACCATACGGCAGAATCACACATGCAGCTTTGCACCCTTGTACTCTTATACCCTTGTACCCTTCCATCCTTCCACCCTTCCACCTTTCCACACTTCCAATAGTGCCAAATAAAATGCTTTCAATAGACGGCAATCATATTCAATATAATATATAATTCTATTCACCAGACGACATAATTACACTTGCACCTTGCGCAACCTTTGTACTCTTTTACCCTTGTACCCTTTCATCCCTCCACCCATGCACCCTTCCACACTTCCAATACTGCGAAATAAAATGCTTTCAATAGATGGCAATCATTTTCAATGTAACATATAGAATTCCATTCACCATACGGCAGAGTCACCCATGCAGCTTTGCACCCTTGTACTCTTATACCCTTGTACACTTCCATCCATTCACCCTTGCACCTTTCCACCCTTCCACTACAATAAATATATATATATATATATATATATATAAATTTATATATATATATCTCTCTCTATATATATATATATATATATAAATATATATATATATCTCTCTCTCTCTCTCTCTCTCTCTCTCTATATATATATATATATATATATATATATATATATATATATATATATATATATATATATATGTGACCTCCACGTTCCTAACGCTAGCTAAAGCAATATTTTGAAAGCATGTAAAAATGAAATGAGGATCGTGAACCCTGCAGCACCACATAAAAATCTGCTATAGATATATGCTGCGTGGTTCATTCAAGCCTATCAAAATATTACGGAATAAATTCCTAATGTTAAAATATTCCAGGGACACATGTCTATCTGAATTACGCCATAATGTAGCGTAATATACTTTACTTTATTGTATTGTATTGTATTAATAACACAATATATAATATTATATATATATATTATAATATATATATAACATAATATATATATATATATATATATATATATATATATATATTTATATATAATAATAATAATTTTAATATAATAATAATAATAATAAAATTAATATTATAAGCAATAACCAATTGCACTAAGTGCCAAATGAAATGCCTTCAATAGACGGCAATCATATTCAATATAATATATAATTCTTTACACCAGACGACATAATCACACTTGCACCATGCGCAACCCTTGTACTCTTCCAACCTTGTACCCTTCCATCCTTCCACCCTGCAAATTTCCACACTTCCACTACTGCCAAATAAATGCTTTCAATAGATGGTAATCATTTTCAATGTAGTATATACAATTCTATTCACCATACGGCAGATTTACCCATGCAGCTTTGCACCCCTGTAATCTTATACCCTTGTACCCTTCCATCTTCCACCCTTGCACCTTTCCACACTTCCCACTATTATAAATATATATATATATATATATATATATATATATATATATATATATATGAGATCCACGTCCCTAACGCTAGCTAAATCAATATTTTGAAAGCATGTAAAAGTGAAATGAGGATCGTGAACCCTGCAGCATCATATAGAAATCTGCTACAGAAATGTGCTGCGTGGTTCATTCAAGCGTATCAAAATATTACGGAATAAAATCCTAATGTTAAGATATTCCAGGGAGGCTTGTCTAACTGAATTACGCCATAATGTAGCGTATTTTACTTTATATAATATATATTAAATATTATATATATCATTTAGATAAATAATAATAATTTTAATATAATAATAAACATAATATTAAGAAATATCCAATAGCCAGTGCACTAAGTGCCAAATGAAATGCTTCAAAAAGACGGCATCATATTCAATAGAATTATAATTCTATTCACCCGACGGGACCATAATCACACTTGCACCTGCGCAACCGTATATCGCTACATTTGATTACCATTCCATACTTCCACCCTGGCACCCTTCCCACAACTTCCCAATATGCCAAATATAATGCTTCAATAGATGTCAATCATTCCAATGTAATATATACAATTCCATTCACCATACGGCAGAATCACCACATGCGCTTGCACCCTGTAATCGTATGCCCTTGTTTACCCTTTCCAGCCTTCCACCCTTGCACCTTTCACACTTCCAATAGTGCAAATAAATGCTTTCAATAGATGGCAATCTTTCAATGTAATATATACAATTCCATTCCCATACGCAGAAATTCACCCATGCAGCTTTGCACCCTGTACTCTATACCCTTGTACCTTCCCATCCGTTCACCCTTGCCAACCTTTCACACTTCCTATACAATAAAATATATATATATATATATATATATATATATATATATATAAATATATATATATATATATATATATATATATATAAATATGTGACCTTCACGTTCCTAATGCTAGCTAAAGCAATATTTTGAAAGCATGTAAAAGTGAAATGAGGATCGTGAACCCTGCAGCACCACATAAAAATCTGCTATAGAAATATGCTGCGTGGTTCATTCAAGCGTATCAAAATTTTACGGAATAAAATCCTAATTTTAAGATATTCCAGGGAGACTTGTCTATCTGAATTACGCGATAATGTGGCGTATTTTACTGTACTGTATTGTATTGTATTGTATTAATAACACAATATATAATATTATAAATATATGTTATAATATATATATAACATAATATATATATATATATATATATATATATTTATATATAATAATAATAATTTTTATATAATAATAATAATAATATTAATAATATAAGCAATAACTAATTGCACTAAGTGCCAAATGAAATGCCTTCAATAGACGGCAATCATATTCAATATAATATATAATTCTTTTCACCAGACAACATAATCACACTTGCACAATGCGCAACCCTTGTACTCTTCCACCCTTGTACCCTTCCATCGTTCCACCCTTGCACCTTTCCACACTTCCACTACAATATATATATATATATATATATATATATATATATATATGTGACCTCCACGTTCCTAACGCTAGCTAAAGCAATATTTTGAAAGCATGGAAAAATGAAATGAGAATCGTGAACCCTGCAGCATCACATAAAAATCTGCTACATAAATATGCTGCGTGGTTCATTCAAGCCTATCAAAATATTACGGAATAAATTCCTTATGTTAAAATATTCCAGGGACACATGTCTCTCTGAATTACCCCATAATGTAGCGTAATATACTTTACTGTATTGTATTATATTGTATTAATAACACACTATATAATATTATATATATATTATAATATATATATAACATAATATATATATATATATATATATATATATATAAATATATATATATTTATATATAATAATAATAATTTTAATATAATAATAATAATAATATTAATATTATAAGCAATAACCAATTGCACTAAGTGCCAAATGAAATGCCTTCAATAGACGGCAATCATATTCATTATAATACATAATTCTTTACACCAGACGACATAATCACACTTGCACCATGCGCAACCCTTGTACTCTTCCAACCTTGTACCCTTCCATCCTTCCACCCTTGCACCTTTCCACACTTCCACTACTGCCAAATAAAATGCTTTCAATAGATGGCAATCATTTTCAATGTAGTTTATACAATTCTATTCACCAGACGGCAGATTCACCCATGCAGCTTTGCACCCTTGTACTCTTATACCCTTGTACCCTTCCATCTTCCACCCTTGCACCTTTCCACACTTCCACTACTATAAATATATATATATATATATATATATATATATATATATATATACGACCTCCACGTCCCTAACCCTAGCTAAATCAATATTTTGAAAGCATGAAAAAATGAAATGAGGATCGTTACCCCTGTAGCATCATATAAAAATCTGCTACAGAAATATGCTGCGTGGTTCATTCAAGCGTATCAAAATATTACGGAATAAAATCCTAATGTTAAGATATTCCAGGGAGGCTTGTCTAACTGAATTACGCCATAATGTAGCGTATTTTACTTTACTGTATTGTACTGCATTGTATTAATAACACAATATATAATATTATATATATAATATAATATATATATATATATATATATTTATATATCATAATAATAATTTTAATATAATAATAATAGAAATAATATTAATAATAGAACCAATAGCCAATCGCACTAAGTGCCAAATGAAATGCTTTCAAAAGACGGCAATCATATTCAATATAATATATAATTCTATTCACCAGACGACATAATCACACTTGCACCTTGCGCAACCCATTGTACTCTACACCCCTTGTACCGCTTCATTCTTCCACCCTTGCACCTTTCCTCACGCCACCAGTGCGAAAGCATAACCATGCATTAATGCCAAATAACATGCTTTCATAGAGCAATCATTTTCAATGTAGATATACATTCCATTCACCATACGCAGCATCACCCATGCCCTTTGAAAGCTTGGTACTCTTCTACTCTTGTACCCTTCTCATCCTTCACCCTTGCACCTGAACCACACTTCCACTACTGCCAAATAAAATGCTTTCAATAGATGGCAAACATTTTCAATGTAATATATACAATTCCATTCACCATACGGCAGAATCACCCATGTACCTATGCACCCTTGTACTCTTCTACCCTTGTACCCTTCCATTCTTCCACACTTGCAACTTTCCACACTTTCACTACTATAAATATATATATATATATATATATATATATATATATATATATATATATATTTGTATATACGACCTCCACGTCCCTAACGTTAGCTAAATGAATATTTTGAAAGCATGTAAAATTGAAATGAGGATGGTGAACCCTGCAGCACTACATAAGATCCTGCTACTGAAATATGATGCGTGGTTCATTCCAGCGTATCAAAATACTACGGAACAAAATCCTAAAATTAAGATATTCCAGGGAGACTTGTCTATCTGAATTACGCCATAATGTGGCGCATTTTACTGTAATTCATTGTATTGTATTGTATTAATAACACAATATATAATATTATATATATATTATAATATATATATATTATAATATATATATATTATAAAATATATAAGTATATATATATATATATATATATATATATATATATATACATATATATATATTTATATATAATAATAATAATTTTAAAATAGTAATAATAATAATAATATTAATAATATAACCAAAATCCATTTGCACTAAGTGCCAAATGAAATGCTTTTAATAGACGCAATCATATTCACTATAATATATAATTCCATTCACCAGACGACATAAGCACACTTGCACCTTGTGCAACCCATGTACTCTTTATCCTTGTACCCTCCATGCTTCCACCCTTGCACCTTTCTCCGTCCACCAGTGCGAAGCATAAGCATTGCATTAATGCCAAATAATGGCTTTCATCGATGGCAATCATTTTTCAATGTAATATATCAATCCATTCACCATACGGCAGAATCACCCATGTACCTTTGACCCTTGTAGTCTTCTACCCTTGTAACCTCCATCCTTCCAACACCTTGCAACTTTCCACACTTTGCACTACTAAAATAATATATAGATATTATTTATATATATATATATATATATATATATAGTATATATATCTATTAATATGTATGTTATCTATATATATATATTTGGTATAGATGAAACTCCAACGTCCCTAACGTTAGCTAAATAAATATTTTGAAAGCATATAAAACTGAAATGAGGATGGTGAACCCTGCAGCACTACATAAAATCCTGCTACTGAAATATGATGTGTGGTTCATTCCAGCGTATCGAAATACTACGGAGTGAAATCCTAAAATTAAGATATTCCAGGGAGACTTGTCTATCTGAATTACGCCATAATGTGGCGCATTTTACTGTAATGTATTGCATTGTATTGTATAAGTATCACAATATATTATATAATATATATTATATATATATATATTATAATATATATATATTATAAAATATATCAGTATATATATACATATATATATATATATATATATATATATATATATTTATATATAATTATAATAATTTTAAAATATTAATAATAATAATATTAATAATATAACCAAAATCCATTTGCACTAAGTGCCAAATGAAATGCTTTCAATAGACGGCAATCATATTCAATATAATATATAATTCCATTGATCAGACGACATAAGCACACTTGCACCTTGTGCAACCCATGTACTCTTATACCCTTGTACCCTTCCATTTTTCCACCCTTGCACCTTTCCTCACGTCCACTAGTGCGAAGCTTAAGCAATTACATTAAATGCCAAATAAAATGCTTTCATTAGATGGCAATCATTTTCAATGTAGATATACAATTCCATTCACCATACGGCAGAATCACCCATGCACCTTTGAAAGCTTGTACTCTTCTACACTTGTACCCTTCATCCTTCCACCCTTGCACCTAACCACACTTCCACTACTGCCAAATAAAATGCTTTCAATAGATGGCAAAATATTTTTTCAATTTAATATATACAATTTCCATTCAACCATATACGGCAGAATCCACCCTTTAACTTGCACCCGTGGTAGTCCTTTTACCTTGTAACCTTCCATCCTTCCACACGTTGCAACTTTCCACACTGCACTACGATAAATATCTAGAAATAATATTATATATGATATATATATATATTCTATAATATATATTTGTATAAAGACCTCCACGTCCCTAACGTTAGCTAAATAAATATTTTGAAAGCATGTAAAACTGAAATGAGGATGGTGAACCCTGCAGCACTACATAAAATCCTGCTACTGAAATATGATGCGTGGTTCATTCCAGCGTATCAAAATACTACGGAACAAAATCCAAAAATTAAGATATTCCAGGGAGACTTGTCTATCTGAATTACGCCATAATGTGGCGCATTTTACTGTAATGCATTGTATTTTATTGTATTAATAACGCAATATATAATATTATATATATATTATGATATATATAAAGTATAATATATATATATTATAAAATATATATATATATACATATGTATATATAAATATATATATATATATATATATATATATATATATATATATATATATTTATATAATTATATATAATAATAATAATTTTAAAATAAAAATTAAAATAATATTAATATTATAAGCAATAACCATTTGCACTAAGTGCCAAATGAAATGCTTTCAATAGACGGCAATCATATTCAATATTATATATAATTTCATTCACCAGACGACATAAGCACACTTGCACCTTGTGCAACCGTTGTACTATTATACCCTTGTACTCTTCCATTCTTCCACCCTTGCACCTTTCCTCACGTCCACTAGTGCGAAGCATAAGCAATTGCATTAAATGCCAAATAAAATGCTTTCAATAGATTTCAATCATTTTCAATGTAATATATACAATTCCATTCACCATACGGCAGAATCACCCATGCAGCTTTGCACGCTTGTACTCTTCTACTCTTGTACCCTTCCATCCTTCCACCCTTGCACCTAACCACACTTCCACTACTGCCAAATAAAATGCTTTCAATAGATGGCAAAATATTTTCAATGTAATATATACAATTCCGTTCACCATACGGCAGAATCACCCATGTAACTTTGCACCCTTGTAGTCTTTTACCCTTGTAACCTTCCATCCTTCCACACTTGCAACGTTCCACACTTGCACTACTA
>CAJHZI010000405.1:40000-45936 GCA_905160935.1 Enchytraeus crypticus
ATGGACGGTTACAAAGTAGAAGAGTACAAGCGTTCAAAGGTGCGAGAGGGTGAGATTCTGCCGTATGGTGAATGGAATTGTATATATTACATTGAAAATGATTGCCATCTATTGAACGCATTTTATTTGGCATTTAATGCAATTGCTTATGCTTCGCACTGGTGGACGTGAGGAAAGGTGCAAGGGTGGAAGAATGGAAGGGTAAAAGGGTATAAGAGTACATGGGTTGCACAAGGTGCAAGTGTGCTTATGTCGTCTGGTGAATGGAATTATATATTATATTGAATATGATTGCGTCAATTAAAAGCATTTCATTTGGCACTTAGTCCAAATGGATTTTGGTTATATTATTAATATTATTATTATTCTTTTTTTTAAATTATTATAATTATATATAAATATATATATATATATATATATATATATATACTTATATATTTTATAATATATATATATTATAATATATATATATTATAATATATATATAATATTATATATTGTGTTATTAATACAATACAATACAATACAATACAGTAAAATGCGCCACATTATGGCGTAATTCAGATAGACCAGTCTCCCTGGAATATCTTAATTTTAGGATTTTATTCCGTAGTATTTTGATACGCTGGAATGAACCACGCATCACATTTCAGTAGCAGGATTTTATGTAATGCTGCAGGGTTCACCATCCTCATTTCAGTTTTACATGCTTTCAAAATATTTATTTAGCTAACGTTAGGGACGTGGAGGTCATATATACAAATATATATATATATATATATACATATATATATATATATATATATATATATATATATATATATATATAGTAGTGCAAGTGTGGAAAGTTGCAAGTGTGGGAGGATGGAAGGGTACAAGGGTGGAAGACTACAAGGGTGCAAAGTACATGGGTGATTCTGCCGTATGGTGAATGGAATTGTATATATTACATTGAAAATATTTTGCCATCTATTGAAAGCATTTTATTTGGCAGTAGTGGAAGTGTGGTTAGGTGCAAGGGTGGAAGGAAGGAAGGGTACAAGAGTAGAAGAGTACAAGCGTACAAAGGTGCATGGGTGATTCTGCCGTATGGTGAATGGAATTGTATATATTACATTGAAAATGATTGCCATCTATTGAAAGCATTTTATTTGGCATTTAATGCAATTGCTTATGCTTCGCACTGGTGGACGTGAGGAAAGGTGCAAGGGGGGAAGAATGGAAGGGTACAAGGGTATAAGAGTACATGGGTTGCACAAGGTGCAAGTGTGCTTATGTCGTCTGGTGAATGGAATTATATATTATATTGAATATGATTGCGTCTATTAAAAGCATTTCAGTTGGCACTTAGTGCAAATGGATTTTGGTTATATTATTAATATTATTATTATTATTATTTTAAAATTATTATTATTATATATATATATATATATGTATATATAGTATATAGTTTAGTAATAATATATATGATAATATAGATATCTTATAATATATATATAATTAATATAATGGTGTATTAATACAATACAATAAATACAGTAAAATGCGCCACGTATGGCGTAATTTCAGAAGACAAGTCTACCGGGGGGGGGGTGAAGTATCTTAAAATTTAGGCTTTTATTCCGTATTTGTACGCCTGGAAGGAAACCACTGATCTATTTCAGTGAAGTAGCAGGATTTTATGTAGTGCTGCAGGGTTCACCATCCTCATTTCAGTTTTATATGCTTTCAAAATATTTATTTAGCTAACGTTAGGGACGGGGAGGTCATATATACAAATATATATATATATATACATACATATACATATATATATATATATATATATATATATATATATATATATATATATATAGTTATAGTAGTGCAAGTGTGGAAAGTTGCAGGTGTGGAAGGATGGAAGTTTACAAGGGTAGAAGACTACAAGGGTACAAAGGTACATGGGTGATTCTGCCGTATGGTGAATGGAATTGTATATATTACATTGAAAATGATTGCCATCTATTGAAAGCATTTTATTTGGCATTTAATGCAAATGCTTATGCTTCGCACTGGTGGACGTGAGGAAAGGTGCAAGGGTGGAAGAATGGAAGGGTACAAGGGTATAAGAGTACATGGGTTGCACAAGGTGCAAGTGCGCTTATGTCGTCTGGTGAATGAAATTATATATTATATTGAATATGATTGCGTCTATTAAAAGCATTTCATTTGGCACTTAGTGCAAATGGATTTTGGTTATATTATTAATATTATTATTATTATTATTTTAAAATTATTATAATTATATATAAATATATATATATATATATATATATATATATATATATATATATATATGTATATATATACTAATATAGTTTATAATATATATAAACTATAATATATATATATATATATAATATATATTATATTATATATTGTGTTACTTATACAATACAATACAATACATTACAGTAAAGTGCGCCACATTATGGCGTAATTCAGATAGACAAGTCTCCCTGGAATATGTTAATTTTAGGAATATATTCCGTAGTATTTTGATACGCTGGAATGACCCACGCATCATATTTCAGTAGCAGGATTTTATGTAGTGCTGCAGGGTTCACCATCCTCATTTCAGTTTTATATGCTTTCAAAATATTTATTTAGCTAACGTTAGGGACGTGGAGGTCATATATACAAATATATATATATATATATACATACATATTCATATATATATATATATATATATATATATATATATATATATATTTATAGTAGTGCAAGTGTGGAAAGTTGCAAGTGTGGAAGGATGGAAGGTTAGAAGGGTAGAAGACTACAAGGGTACAAAGGTACATGGGTAATTCTGCCGTATGGTGAATGGAATTGTATACATTACATTGAAAATATTTTGCCATCTATTGAAAGCATTTTATTTGGCAGTAGTTGAAGTGTGGTTAGGTGCAAGGGTGGAAGGAGGGAAGGTACAACAGTAGAAGAGTACAAGCGTGCAAAGGTGCATGGGTGATTCTGCCGTATTGTTAATGGAATTGTATATATTACATTGAAAATGATTGCCATCTATTGAAAGCATTTTATTTGGCATTTAATGCAAGTGCTTATGCTTCGCACTGGTGGACGTGAGTAAAGGTGCAAGGGTGGAAGAATGGAAGGGTACAAGGGTATAAGAGTACATGGGTTGTACAAGGTGCAAGTGTGCTTATGTCGTCTGGTGAATGGAATTATATATTATATTGAATATGATTGCCGTCTATTAAAAGCATTTCATTTGGCACTTAGTGCAAATGGTTATTGGTTATAATATTAATATTATTATCTATGATATTATTTTAAAATTATTAATTAGTAATATATAAATATATATAATATTAGATATCTATTTATATATACTATATATTTTGAATATTATTAATTATAATATAAATATTCTAAATATATATATAATATTATATATTGTGTGATTAATACAATACAATACAATAAATTGACAGTAAATGGCGCCACATTAGGCGAATTCAGATAGACAAAGTCTCCTGGAAGATCTTAGTTTAGGCTTGAGTTTATTCCGTAGGATTTCGATACGCTGCGAAGGAACCACACATCAGATTCATAGCAGGAGTGTATGTAGTGCTGCAGGGTTCACCATCCTCATTTCAGTTTATATTGCTTTAAATATTTATTTAGCAAGTTAGGGACGGGGAGGTCATATATACAAATATATATATATATACATACATATATATATATATATATATATATATATATATATATATATATATATTTATAGTAGTGCAAGACTGGAAAGTTGCAAGTGTGGAAGGATGGAAGGGTACAAGGGTAGAAGACTACAAGGGTGCAAAGGTACATGGGTGATTCTGCCGTATGGTAAATGGAATTGTATATATTACATTGAAAATGTTTGCCATCTATTGAAAGCATTTTATTTGGCAGTAGTGGAAGTGTGGATAGGTGCAGGGGTGGAAGGATGGAAGGGTACAAGGGTAGAAGAGTACAAGCGTGCAAAGGTGCTTGGGTGATTGTGCCGTATGGTGAATGGAATTGTATATATTACATTGAAAATGATTGCCATCTATTGAAAGCATTTTATTTGGCATTTAATGCAATTGCTTATGCTTCGCACTAGTGGACGTGAGGAAGGGTGCAAGGGTGGAAGAATGGAAGAGTACAAGGGTATAAGAGACATGGGTTGACAAGGTGCAAGGTGCTTATGTCGTTCTTGGTGATGGAATTATATATTATATTGAATATGATGCCGTCTTTGAAAGGCATTAATTTGGCACTTAGTGCAAATGGTTATTGTATAATATAATAGTATTATTATTTATTTTAAAAATTATGATAATACTATATATAGATATGTATATATACTTTATATTTATAAAAGAGATATTATAATATATATAATATTATATATTGTGTTATTAATACAATACAATACAATACATTACAGTAAATTGCGCCACATTATGGCGTAAGTCAGATAGACAAGTCTCCCTGGAATATCTTAATTTTAGGATTTTGTTCCGTAGTATTTTGATACGCTGGAATGAACCACGCATCATATTTCAGTAGCAGGATTTTATGTAATGCTGCAGGGTTCACCATCCTCATTTTAGTTTTACATGCTTTCAAAATATTTTTTTAGCTAACGTTAGGGACGTGGAGGTCATATATACATATATATATATATATATATATATATATATATATTTATTTATTTATAGTAGTGCAAGACTGGAAAGTTGCAAGTGTGGAAGGATGGAAGGGTACAAGGGTGGAAGACTACAAGGGTGCAAAGTACATGGGTGATTCTGCCGTATGGTGAATGGAATTGTATATATTACATTGAAAATATTTTGCCATCTATTGAAAGCATTTTATTTGACAGTAGTGAAAGTGTGGTTAGGTGCAAGGGTGGAAGGATGGAAGGGTACAAGAGTAGAAGAGTACAAGCTTTCAAAGGTGCATGGGTGATTCTGCCGTATGGTGAATGGAATTGTATATTTTACATTGAAAATGATTGCCATCTAATGAAAGCATTTTATTTGGCATTTAATGTAATTGCTTAAGCTTCGCACTAGTGGACGGGAGGAAAGGTGCAAGGGTGGAAGAATGGAAGGGTACAAGGGTATAAGAGTACAAGGGTTGCACAAGGTGCAAGTGTGCTTATGTCGTCTGGTGTATGAGATTATATGTTATATTTAATATGATTGCCGTCTATTGAAAGCATTTCATTTGGCACTTAGTGCAAATGGTTATTGGTTATAATATTAATATTATTATTATTATTATTTTAAAATTATTATTATATATATATATATATATGATTATATAACTTATATATATTTTATATAGATATATATTATAATATATATATATATACTATATATATAATTAAAATATATTGTGTTATTAATACAATACAAATAACAATACATTACAGTAAAATGCGCCACATTATGGCGTAATTCAGATAGACAAGTCTCCATGGAATATCTTAATTTTAATATTTTATTCCGTAGTATTTCGATACGCTGGAATGAACCACACATCAAATTTCAGTAGCAGGATTTTATGTATTGCTGCAGGGTTCACCATCCTCATTTCAGTTTTATATGCTTTCAAAATATTTATTTAGCTAACGTTAGGGACGTGGAGGTCATATATACAAATATATATATATATATACATACATATACATATATATATATATATATATATATATATTTATAGTAGTGCAAGTGTGGAAAGTTGCAAGTGTGAAAGGATGGAAAGTTACAAGGGTAGAAGACTACATGGGTACAAAGGTACATGGGTAATTCTGCCGTATGGTGAATGGAATTGTATATATTACATTGAAAATATTTTGCCATCTATTGAAAGCATTTTATTTGGCAGTAGTTGAAGTGTGG